>VDFB02272613.1:55591-257324 GCA_007258455.2 Sequoia sempervirens
AGCTACGGCGCATTGTGTTTGTGCACCCTTGTGTCCTGCCGTTGAAGCATAAAAAGATAGGAACTTTAGTTAACATTTCCCTTCCTTACGCATTGCTCCCAGCAGAGAGGGACTTCTCCTCTTTAAATAACGAAGAAGTGTTGCAAAACATTTGAAATAGCTGAACGTTTACAATCAGCACTCCAGAGGTGCTAATTTAAACGCCAACAAGTTGAATGGTTTTTAATGAACCTAATAGGGATGAAGTTTTGCTAAGTGCAAGGCCTTGACATTATAAGAGAAGAGGCGAGATTCATATCCTAGACGAATTTGGTGGAATGGATACCCCTCAATCCTTGACTCTTAGTCAAAGAAGTTTCAACCTAACACTCGTGCTCTAGGATCGAATAGCTAAAATGATTATGTGAATGATATAAAACTCTCCACTATATATATGCACTACACCTTGATATACAATATTATCTATCTGTAATAAATGTATTAGTCATGATCTTGTTTTATTCTTCAATAAAATACAGTCTCAAACTCAATATTATACTATTTAGATATCTATCCATAGTTTTCTAAACAAAGGCATAAAGTTTGTGGGTTGAGGAAATGAAGAGCGCAAATTATGTATAGTGGCATTTATGCCCTTTTGACTTCCTTATAAAAGTGGTACTAGTTGGTCCCTACATACATATATGTAGTCTCTTATGTCATTGTGAATGTTTGAATGAGTTTATTTGAAGCTTCAATGAACATTAGGGTCATTTGCATGTTGTGATTCTGTATAAATGAGATTAAAAGTTTGAAGAAATTTGGAGATTATCATTTGCTTCTTGTAACCTTGCATTCAAAATCTCATTTGGATATCCTTCTTTATATTGCCTCCTACCATCTTTCAAAAAGTATACTTCATAACACAAGTATGGAAGCAACATTAAATAAGGTTTTTATATTTGTATCATCACTTCTTTTTTTATTTTTTGGTCTTAGCTCAACTTTTTAATTACTTGTGAGTTTGGTGGAACAACAAACTTTGTAATAATATACATATAATTATTTTTTGTGTCAAGTATACATCATTTTTTCTTTAAGATAGTTACAACTTATATTCTTTTTAAATAAGATTTGCTTCATATTGATGATTTTTTCTTTGTGTTCATTGGGAGCTTAATTTTGTTTTCCTTCTACTCCAAATTGGTCATATGAACCATATTTATATTATAATCTCAATATACAAAGATAAGTAAATCTAGGTTAAAATTTCCTTGCTTGTTCTAGATATTAGATTTTAAGAGATACTTTGAATATTTTAAGGAGTTAGTAATATACAGTATTTAGCCTAAACCCTTTGATTCTTCTAATTTTTTCCAAAATTATCCTAACCACTTCAACTACCGCAAATTATTGTGCAACCACTATTAGTGTGATTGCATGTTCTTTTCATCAATGACATATCTTGACAAGATATTATGAACCCAAAATCACTTCCTTTTGTGAACATGGTATGACCTTCAATTTTTAGGTAGGAAATCCACAAGGGGTTGTCACCTCTTGACCATTTGGCATGTAATTGTAATTGAGAAGTTACATATAGATTAAACGTGGAAATGGTTCTCTTTAGATTTATTTTATTTCGAGTCATAATTTACTATATGTTGAAATAAGTGTAAACCCCAATTTGAGAATATTATAACAAAAAATTAAAAAATATAGAAGAAAAGTGGGACAGTGAGGGTCTTCATAAACTCATAAACATAATACAATTTTAGGGTTTGTAAGATGGATTTTAGTACAAAGAGTTCTCTTTGTTTCATTAACATTTGTGGATTATTCTAATATTTTTCACCAAAATGTTCTTGGTTGCAACACTAATTGCTTTTCATTTCGCATTATTCTAAGCACTTTATTTTCTCAATTATTATATTTTTACAAAGAAAACATTACAAACTCGGCATTTCTTTAGATGATTGTCTCCAAGCAATCTTGTAGATTTTTCTGTAAAATTACAAACTACTTGGAGTTTCTTGTCTATTGTAGTTGATTTGAAGTTGCCTACATTGTTGACTCCCCACATCTTGCATGGAAGGATTACACAATTAATCTACTTTGGAGCAATGGGCTCTACTGAGTGACTTTGAGAATAGAGACAAGATCCAAAAAAATAGAGAATAGACTATTTTGAATTGATGCAATAGAGATGGAAGTCTTGATGGTTTGACTGACTAAAAGGGTTCTTAATCCCACATGCTTGGGTGAGAAAAAACAATGCAGAAACGAATTATATGTAGAGGGGTAAGATACTTACTATGGCGCAAAAGAAATTGGAGATATGTTTGTAAGCTCCCACTTCGATAGATGTAACTGTAAAATTCAAATTTTAATTAACTGAAATCATTTGAAAAATTCGGCTTTATTTTTAATTATTTCAATTATTTCAAATTTTTATTTTGTCTCTATTTTTAATTAATTTTTAAAAATATATATTTATATTTTAATTTTAATTATTTTAACAGTTTTATTAGTTTTATTTTTATTTTTTATATAATTGTAAGATGAAAAATCATTATTTTTAAAATAATTAGTTAACAATAAGGATGCAAAACGATTCGTTTATCTTTATATAATTATAAGGGTGAAAAATGTATTATGATAATTTTTTATTTATTTATTTTATGTTTATTTTTAAATGTCTGAAAAATGTATTATGATAATTTTTTATTTATTTATTTTATGTTTATTTTTAAATGTCTTGGTAAATATGTATTATGACAAATGTCATATTTTAATTATAAAATCGAACACAATTACATAGATTTTACCTCATCTTTATCTACACAAGATGTTCCCATACACTTGATCTATCCAACTAATTATCCATAGTAATATATGCATTGATTCTTAAACTCTATGTTTATCATGATCTATTCCATCTATTTTATCCAAAGTCAAGTCCACAATCATGGGGTCATCCTCATAACTATAAACTCAACTTGCCTAAATTCAAATTGGCCTATTGACCCCCTTTGTCTTTCTCATCTTAAGTTGTGCATGTGTGTGTATGTGGAGTTTTATGTAATTTATTATGTTTTGGTATAAAAATATACATTTCCATTTATTTCAAACAACACTCAATTAGAATTATTCTAGGAGGATTTAAAAGATCAATAAATTAGCATCCTTACTTGACTTGACATAACAAAAAATAATGAGACTCCATCAATTTGGAGTTTTTTTAAGAGATAAATGGTAAAAAAAGGCAAAGTAGAACAATATAACAATGTCTACGAGAGAGAAATTTAAAAAAAAAATTGAAAAAAGTTTCTTAAATGTAAATTTATATGATTGTTTATTAATGAGTCTATTCTCTTGTTCAAAAATAAAATTCAACAATTTTAAAATATGATTATAAGGTGCATTCTTTCATCATGAATTTATATATTTATTGAACATGTATTTCTATGTCCTCTTTTTATAAGTTTATTTTTTTGTCTTTTTTAACAAAGCTTCTTACTATAAATGTAGTTTGTGTGATCTCTTAAGTTTTCTATAATATTTTCAATATACTCAAAGTTATGAATATATACTTCTTTAATTAACATTCTTCATCAAATTCATTATTTTTCAATTCATACATGGTTAAATTATTAACATAAATTAAATAATGTACATTACTAAAGTATTCAATTTACAAATCACACAAGTTTGGCAAGTCAAACTATAATATTCTTTATAATTGAAGGGATAAAAGTGTATACTTTAGAATTTACACATTTTTCTATGCTTTTTTTGGCATACATCATAAATACTTAATGACCCATTTAGTGCACAACACCCATTAGTAATCTACCATTACAAACCACCTCAATATTTTTCATTGCACAATCAAAAAAATTAGCCACCTTGGACTAGATTGTTTTGTGGGACATTATTGTCAAACTTAAATTCACCATTTTTGTGCCCAAAAGTCAAACCTTTCACAAAATATTCATTATCACAATGGATCTCATGTCATATATTTCAAATTAATGACCATGTACATGTCTTTATGGAAATTTCCTATGACATGAGTCTATCTACCAATTGATCAAAAAAGATAAAATCTAATTTGAAAAATATTCAAAACTCAATTCTTTATACTACACTAGTCTACTAGTCCACTAGCACGTCATATTTTGCATTCACATACCTCATTTGGCATGCTTGTGACACCTTATTCTTTTTTGTGTGCTTGAATTTTATCAATGATAGTCAAGGAATCATCTTGAAATAAGTCCTATCATACTTCTAAGCATGACCAAAAATCAAAAGAAGTACAAAATATGGAGGTAAGTGAGGTTTGAAGAATTACATCAACATAGGACCAAGCTACAAAGTAACTTTCAACTCTAAGATTCAATTTCCTTATTGTACAAATGCTTTGCATTTTTTGCCTTTGTTTCTCCAAATTATTCTCTTTCATGCCTTGAATGCATGCTTCATGATTTCATTCAATTAAAAAATATGGTGTCTTCATCTATGGTGTTCAATTTATTACTTTCACAAAGTTGCCTCATTCATTCCGTTTTCTTCATATTCTTGATGTCATGCTCCTCTAATGTTTATCTTTGGTCATTTCCTTAGCATGATGTTGAATTCTAAATCAATCATGAATAATACATAGAGATTACTTGAACCATGGTATGATAAAGCATCAAACCATAACCAAACAAAAAGGAAACACAACACACAATTAAAACCACTAATAGAGTCACCACAAGACCACACCAATCAACCACAAAGATGCATATGAGCATTAAAGCACCTACATTCACAACATGAGATATAAAAATTATTCTCAATATAAACACACTCACAAGAGTACCACCAATAGAAAGATGATTGCCACAAAGAGAAAACATGGATCACAAAGGTATAATTTTTTCACACACAACTCAACTAGCTCTAGCATAAGAAGTACTCACTTAGGAAGAACTTAATTGAGTTTAAAATTCCAAACACACTTAGGGTTCAATAGGTTAGATAGAGGATGGATAGCTCTTGTTGCTATTTTGTTGAAGCTGAAATTTTAAATGTTGTAGGGTTTGGAAGACTTTGGGGGTTTGAATGTTGTCATGTGTAGGTTAACCATAGGGGTCTAGGTTTTTCTATTTTGTTTTCCTATAATGTCTAGCATAGAGGGGATTTAAGGTTACCCTTACAAATCCTCTAAATGAAATGTGTTCTCCTTTTACATTCTTCACTCCCTTGTCAATGTAGATGTCAAATATGTGAGGAGGGAGATCTTCCTCTAGAGGCCATAGATTTAAATATTTTTAGGGCCTAATCTAGGGAGTACAAGGCCTATTTTCCTTATCCACTTGAGGCTACAAGTACAATAAAGTCATACACATGTATAAATATACATATACATGTACATATCACATGAAAAGAACAAAGTGCAAAGAATTTTGATACATCAAAATGCATATTTCTTCATTAAAATACTAATAAACTCTATATTAATTCATCATGCTATTGGTAATCATATATGGGAATGGGTTTATGACCTAACCTATTTTCTCTTGCATTTGACCTTGTTTATCCCAAATATACACTTTCATAGAACGAAAGCATTCCTATTGATGAAGTTCCTTACTTCTCTACTCCTTGTCTTACTAATTTCTCTAATTCACCACAAAAATATTTCCTTATTCCTATCTATCACACCTTCCTACCCTTAATCTTTCTTCTCTTAATTCCAATGTTATATATTATCTCTTCAAATGCATGAATATTAAATATATTTACATTGAAGAGAATAAAATCCTATAGTTGAAGTCTCCTCTTCTTGCTAATTATTTTTCTCCTACACAATAATTGGAAATATCCAACACCCTTATGTTGACTCTATTATTGGATAGAGAATTAACTCCCCTTTTATGATCTCTTCCTTTATTTCCATATGTTGTTATTTTTATTTTTATTTTTTTGTCCATGTCTTAATATTGTCTCCTCTATCATGTAGCCTTCTCTTTCTCTTTCATTTTTTTGTGATTATCCTAACTAAGGTAGTTATATTACTTATTGAATTCCTAATCTCTCAAACATGCACATACCTTTGTATTATCTCTTGTTTTATGTGCACCCTTACTTTCTTCTATATTATTTTCTCTTTCAAATTATTCCCAAAAATGTTGCTCAAAATCTACTGTATTGGATATGACCACACATATAGCCTAAGTGTGTTTAAAAAATTCATGTAGATGGACTATCCTCAATCATAGTCTTAATTTATAAAATTTGAATCAAATATATCAATTAACTTACAATACATTTTAATAATACATCAAGAAAAATTAAATGTATAAATAATAAAAAAATATTTTTTACAAAATATTGACTAATAATTAAATGTTAATTGGTAGAATATTAATTTATGACATCAATTAAAATTTAAAAAAAATAAAAAAATGTAAATAAGAAAAAAAAATTATTTAGATAGAAATACTTAATATATCTATTTTTTCTAAATTATCTATTATAAGGTTCTCAAATTTACTTGATAGTAAATACTTTATATTTATTAAAATTATAAATTTCCTAACCACTACTTTATATATCTATCTATATATTTTATATTTCAAAAGTAAGTATTAATTAGATGAGAAATATTAATTTATGACCTATTAAAAAAAATATTAAAAAAAATGTAAATAAGAAAAATTCTTTATTTAGACATAAATACTTAAGATATCTATTTTTTCTAAATTATCTATTATAAGGTTCTCAAATTTACTTGTAAGTAAATACTTTATATTTATTAAAATTATAAATTTCCAAACCACTACTTTATATATCTATCTATATATTTTATATTTCAAAATTAAATATTAATTAGATGAGAAATATATTTTCCAAAATTATCAATCATAAAATTGTTAAATTTATTAGCCGATAGACTACATATAGTGTGACATTTGAATCTAAAACAAGTTGCAAACCATTCTTAGTCTTGAGAAAACAATTTTCAACTATGTAGTTATCATTTAATGGTAAAAGCATCCAAAATATCAGGTAAAAGCCTCCAAAATCTTACTTATCACGCAAAAGCTAGATAGATATTGATTTGACAACTAGATTGGAACTTTCTATTTGGAGTGTTTTTTTTGTCAATTTGATGTCAACTTTTTTTGTTAATTTATCTTGTTTTATGTTTTAAGAAAACAATCTAGATTTGTTTAAATTTATTTTATTTCATTATTTGACATTTATTATTAATTGTTTAATCCATCCACATAGAATAATATTGATTTGACAACTTGATTGGAACATTCTATTTGTATTTGTAGTGTTTTTTGTCAATTTGATGTCAACTTTTTTTTTTAATTTATATTGTTTTATGTTTTAAGAAAAAAATCTAGATTTGTCTAAATTTATTTTATTCCATTATTTAACATTTATTATTAATTGTTTAATCCATCCACATACTAAAATATTAACATACATATAGTTTAATTGTTTTTTATGACGTAATCAACCTCCTTTTAAGTACAAGTGCCAATATTATAAACAATGTAGATAAAATAAAAATTATTAAATTATTTTTAAAGTAAGATTATATTTCTAAATAAAACAAATAACGTCTAAAAAAATATAATATAATTTTATTTGTTTAAATACACAAATTAAAATAAAACAATTATTTACTAAATATAGTTAACCACAAAATAAAAATAAAAATATCTTAACTCACTTTATTTAAATTTAGAAATTAGAATTACATATTTTTTTGGTAAATCGTTATATTTGGTCTCTAAGCCTACACTTATAGTCCTTTTCCCTTCGTTTTATATCACCCAACACGTGGGATTAAAAACATTTGCATCAAACCAAAGATTTTTTCACACAACAAAAGAACATTGATGTGTTTGCTTCTGCATGACAAAGATTCTACACAACAGACCAACGAATCTTGCTTCTCTATATTATGAGAATCATGCTCGCCTAAGTTTTTAAGATTCAATGGCCGATTCTCCATATCTTATCGCTCCCCCAACAAGATAATGGTGGAAACAACAGATGAAATCCGTACAAATGACGGACAAGGATGGAAGCAAGAACGACAATAGCAAATGCAAAATCGGTCTACAGAAAATAAGGGGGCCCACGTAGTTCGGCCACCTAAGCAGTCAAATGCTTAGAGTGTGTTGGTTAAGCTTGAGCCATTATTGATATGTGGAACAAGAAATAAGATTAACAATGTGGTCTCATGGAAGGGGGCTTCCTTAAAATCCGGCGCAGATTCTGTTTAAGTTTTTAGCAGAATATTTTGAAGTTGGTGGTCCCAGCAATATTTGCAAGCTTCAAATTTTAAGCAGGTTGGTGGTGGAATGGTGGTGTTGTCAATAAAGAATTAATAAATAAACAACATTTCCCTCTAAATTTGTGACAAGTGGCAGGAAAGTCCTCTTAAGCAGGTGGGGCAATTTCTAGCCCCCCCCCCCAATCCCACCAACTAAAATTTTCAACCACTTGCTTATTTGGGTTGAAAAAGATTCCATTTAATCCTGTAGCAGAATTTATTTTCCCCATGAGACCACCTGCTTCCGTGAAAATAGGAACCCAAGCCCCCCCATGGGACCATACAGTAATAGGTGGTTCTAACTATTCTAGTCAATTTCAAGATGTGTTTCTATCAATATTTACACCATGGATGCTTTGAGATCAACACTAAATGGCATCTTTTAATGAGTTCTTTGAGCAAGCGATCAAGATAACTCAGCTCAATTGGAGCAATTTTGTCTTAAGATCAATGAACTAAGCATTGGTTGTAAATTATTGAAAGGGTCTAAACAAGATTTCAATTTTAGGTTCTAATGATACCAAGCCAACTCAAAAACATTTCTCATGCAAGCCTTAAAAAAAAGAAACAATTATGTTGATCATTGTTCAAATTTTGATCTTTAAAAGCATATTTTTGGGACAAGAAAGTTGTTTTGGAAGAAGCGATGAAGAGGTTCAAGATCCAAATAAGTGAGATTTCACCACCATTTTCATATATTTCTTCAAATGTATAAGACAGAGGTCAAATAAATGAATACATTCAAATATTATTATTTCCCTACAATATTCTCTTCAAACAATGAAATAATTATTGATTTTGAATATTCCAATCATATGTTAAATTTAATAGACAAGTTTTTTGCTAGAATTAAATATAAAAATACACAATTTTCATTAGTGATTTTGTAGACAAGAATAGTGTGCACTATCCTAAATTGTTCAAGAATTGTGTACATTTATTACTACAATGTGTTCATTTTACTTTCCAAATCTAATTTCCTTTTTCTATTGACAATAATGTAAGCAATTACATATTTATGCTAAGAAAAATAGAAAACAAATAGAAATCAAAATGAAACTCAAAAATAAAGATTGAAAGGATATACATGTGGGTTTAGAAATTATTGCAAAGGTCTAAAATTAATTTTAGAAGGCTAGAAAGTTGACCAAAGTAGTTTATATACATGTACAATGATCTCAAAGGAATTTATAGATTCTTGTGAACTCACAAGGACACTAATGTCTAATAGCAGTGCTAGTGACCTATTTAGGTGCTCAATGTTTGACAAGGGTGTTGGTGGCCCTCTATGGGTGCTTGTGAACTCCACAAGGCACTTGCATATGATATGCACTAATGACCTTTAGATGCTAGTGTTCATTTACCTACATGATTGTAAATTTTTAGAGTTACCAAAATTTATGTTTCTTTGTGGTTTTTTTAGAATCCAAAAATGGGCTAAAGATAAAGAATAACCCATAAAAATTTGAAGGGGAAGAAAATTTGGTTTTTATGATTGGGAGCCTACCTCAATAAAAGCTTTAGCTGGCATGTTCTAGCCTCAACTATGGCTACAATTCTTGTGTGAAACCCCAAAGTGTAGACATGATAATGGAGTGTGCAAAGGGTGTAGGCAACAATTGTAGAAGGCTAGCCAAAGTGATATTGTTGTGTATAATGTTGTGTGTTGACACCTGGTTTAAGAGAAATCAAGTATGGATCTAGGTATTTCCTTGTAACTTTCTCCTTGTATCTATGCAATTTGTTCCATGTCCTATGTATTGGGGTTCAAAACTTCGGTTTGTGTTCCCCCTTTTTTCTTGCTAACATTGACCATCTAACTATCTAATTTTTGTTTCCTATCCCACCCTTACATTATAATAGTTGTGGCACAACACTTTTTGGACACAATCTTCAATATTCATGGTATACCTTGCTTCATTATTAGTGATTTTGATCTTGTCTTCACAATAAAATTTTGGAAATAATTATTTAAGTTCTAAAGAACTCAACTAGACACAAGTTCAACCTTTCAATCTCAAAATGATGGTCAAACAAAGGTTGTAAACAAATGCTTAGAAACTTACCTATGATTTTAATGTCTAGATACAAGAGCAATGATTCTAGTATACAATACCAATTATCATATTGCATCTAATATGACCATGCATGAGGATTTTTATGGTCAATCCCTACCTTCTTTAGTTGCTCATTTTCATGGTTCTTCTTGGCTACAAGTAATTGATAACTCTCCCTTTATCTATGAGAGGAAGTTATGTATTTCCTTAAGGATAATTTATAACAGATGCATAATCATATGAAGAAATTGGTGGATTGACATTGATCAAAGTGTATCTTTGAAGTTGGTGATTGGGTATTTCTTTAAATATAACCTAATAAGCAAACCTCTTTGTGTGACAAGGTGTGCCATAAGTTGGCTTCAAAATTTTATGGCTCTTATCTAATGGTGCAATGACTAGTGAAGATGGTGTATAAATTCTCATTTCCCTCCTTTTCAAAGATTCATCCAATTTTTCATGTCCCTTTCCTCAAAAGAGTTATTGAGAAAGCTACACATGAATATTGATAGAACTTCCTTAATGGATGAAAAGGGATCCATTTTTTAATAATCAGATGTGATCTTAGATAAGTGGGAAAATCAACTTCAAAATCATGCTATTGAAGAGGTTTTGTCTATTGGAGAAGTATGCGCCATGAAGGTGCAATGTGGGAGCCCCCAACATTTTAATTTAAGTTTCTTCATGTCAAGATTTGAGGGTAAAGTATTTTTGAAGGGGAAAGAATGTCAAGAACCCTCATTATGATATATGTATTAGGTATTAACTTGAGCGTGTATTCTTTGTAAGTCGCACAATGATCTAAATTAGAATAAAAATAATCATCCCACATGCATAAGTATAATAGTAATAGTCTTTAACTAGACATTATATTTTATAATGACTTAGCTATTGTAAAGTAAATTGAATATTATAATTGGACTATAAGCTCTATTAGAAAGATTTTCCCCTCAAAATGATACCACAAACATAATATACAAACATTTTCTTACTCTTATTTTGTACATATATTTGTGTGATTACCAATATTTCCTTGTAAGTTTATTGTATAGTTCCATATCTAAGTACGCATTTTATAATTATGTCGTTTATCTCTAGTTATTATTTAACCCAAAAAACATACACACCTAAGACTCATAAGTTTATTTCACACTAATAATAGTTTTATTATAAAGCATCACATGAAATACATCTTGGAAATGTGTCTATTGTTAGGAATACATACTAATTATATTTTTATTATAAAGCATTATGAACTATCTTATGTGACTAATGCATTGAAAGTAAATGTGGTTTATGTCATATGCTTGAATGGTGAAAATGTGTTCTTATGGTAATGTTTCCTATGGTGAAATGTGAATTGTATTCCTATTGAAGTATCATCATATATGTGAAGTGATTATGTTAGTTCATGAATAAAATATTACATTGTCATAATAGAATATTTGGGTCAATGACTTCTTTCCCCAAATCGTGTTGTCCCTAGGATTCTTGTGAAAACCTAGATGATTAATTAGAATTGTTTTCCCTCTTGCATGGGGTGTGAAACAAAAGGAAAGGGGATCTTCCCTAAAATGGAAAATGTGATAAGGGGATATATGCCAAAGCAAAAAGGGGGTGTCCACCTAATCACAAATCCACCTTTCCCATGTTCATTAGGAAGAGGGATAGTGCCACAAATGATTATAATTGACTTACAACCCTTAAGGAGAGTCAACCCTAGGTTTTGGACACTATGTTGCCTTGGCTTCCTTATGACAAAAATGACTAAAGAACAGCTTTAGGAAAAATATAAAATTATTTTAACAATCAAACCTATGAGATTTAACAATTGGAATATGATGTATTATGATAACACTATCAGAAACAACAATTAACTAGCAAATCTGAGAAGGTTAGGATGGTGTCTACTTGGCTCCAAAAGTGGGTTTCAGGCTTTGTAAAAGGATAGGTTTTCCTGAGGTCGAATGGGTCCCCTTTTGGAAAATAAAAAGTTGAACTTGTAGCCCTTTGTCTGCACTGTGCTCTTGTACCTACAAACCTTCAATCCCGACTCCAGATCTATAGCAAAAACTAAAAAATTTAGTTATTTGTATGGGGGTTTGCCTTGGTCAAATCCCATATTTGGTAATTAAACCTTGATAGAAAGATGAAAATATGATAAATAATAGTGTGTGGAAGCCCTAAGCTTAAGTGCATCTAAGGTGTTAAGAAATAAAATGCCAAGAAACCCTATTCAAGTGTGTTAGAATAAGATCCCTAAATGAACATGAAAAATGATAAAGACCTAGTTAGGGAGAAGTCAAAACACCCTAATATATCTAAAATCTGATTATACCTTACTTTAGGTGGCTTGTAGAATGAATATTGAAGATGGGAACACTTAGGAAACAAGTCATTAGGTTAAAGAGAATGGCTAGGTGCATGTCCCAAAACCTAGAATCCATCATGATCCACCATTGGCATCAATCTTCAAATCATGAATAATGCTCGATCTTTCTTGGCAAAACGAGCTTAAAGACTTACAAAAACAAATGAAATGTTGCTCCAATACTTCAACCTTGCTTAAACTTGAATGTTATCTCCTTGCTCTTGAGTGCTAATCTTGTGAATATCTTCTCAATCTCTTGTCAACCTAGTTTGAAATGGTGAAAAGACTAGGCTTTATAGGCTTCTTCTCTAATTTCCTAAACATTAGATCTTGATAGCCGACCTTTGAAACTTGAACATTGAACATTAAAATGCCACCTAAAACATATTTTAAATTGGGTTTTGGCACCTAAAGGGGACCCACTCACCTAAGGGAAAATGGGTCTTGACCTAAATTACCAAGACTCATTTATTTTGAGACCTTTAATTAATTGAATTCATTTGTTCAATGCATGTTGCGGTGTCAAAAAATGATAAAAATAGGCCTTGGGATGCATAATAAAGGGAGTTAGGGGCCTATTTTGAAGGGTAAAAATGCATAAATGAGAGGTCACTAAAATAGGTCCAAATTAAGTGTGAAATTGTATTTTCACTTAGAAAGGAATACAATTTTATACACTACATTTATCCCCCACTTTAGCGTCCATATGACACTACGTGCATATGCAAGCTAAAGTACTTTGAAAGTAAAATATGCTTTATAAAAGGATACTCATATGGATTCATTCGCAAACAGGAAGAATGAAGCCCCCAATGTAGTCCTCTACAAAACCACAATGTTAAGGACCACATCTTGCAAAACCAACTTGTTACCTATTCAAAATCATCCTATCAAACTTCTATAGAGAATCAAATTTGAGGGTAGATGTATTCCCCCTGATTATGCTTGATTTATGGAGGTGGAATTAAGGTAGCAATCTAACCTCTTTGAATTGCTTTGTGTGTGATGATAAATTTCTACAATAAGGTATTGCGACTATAATACCACATATTGATAAACCACTATTGTATTTGACTCCAATTTCTGACAAAAGTTTGTTGAAATATCGACATACTATTGTCGAAATACTGACGAAACACTCAAATAATTTCCGTCGCTATATTTTTGTCGCATTCCCAACCAACTTTAAAACATCGAAACCATGACCCACCTTCGTTGGTCATTGCCATGAAAAAGGGATCTGGTGTTTGTCAGAATATTGACGAAAACTTCATCGATTTAGCAACGCAAAATAACCAGAAAACAATTTGCATGCCTCTTCCAAACTATCAAAACAACACCAAAAGTTCGTCAAACTTTCGACGAAAGTAACCGACGAACCACCAAAAACGTCTGACGCATTTAACCAGAAAACAATTGGCATGCCTCTTCCAAACCATCGAAACAACACCAGAAGTTTGTCGAATTTTCGACAAAAGTAACCGACGAACCACCAAAAATGTCTGACGCATTTGCTATACTTGCGACGAAATTTTCGTCAAACATTTTTGGTGGTTCATCAGTTACTTTTGTCGAAAGTTCAACGAAACAATGCAATTTTTTTTTTAAAAAAGTATTCATTCAAATGTAGGCATTCTTTCCTTTTCCAATGTTGCTTAATTGAATTATACAACATAATTGTATTTAATCACATAATATTAAGGTGCTCAATATTTGAATCTATCAATTAGTTGTATCAAGGAATGAATTTCCAACAAGAGAATGAATGACACATGGAGTGGATGACATACTTGAAGTATTGCATCTATAGATAAAGCACAAAGATGAAATACAATAAGGTAGTGGATTTCTTTAGCCAATTATCAAATCACACACTCGTCATAGTGCTAGGCTTGCACAATCAAAACTTATCTAATTAGGACCTTTGCACGCTAGATTGAGACTTTAAATAGACCTACACCATGTTTTCCCAAAGTAAATAGGCGAGTGAGTTCCATTTGGTTGGCAATATTCTTTTCAAGCTTAGACATCTTTGTGTTCTAGAGAACACACCTCAACAAAGACTCATCGCAATGGTGTATTATGCTAAAACAATTGCACATTTATGGATTACCAAGATACAAACAATGGAGCTACATCAACATTTCTATTTGCCTCATATGCATGTAGACATTGAGCACCATATCAAGTCCCTTGTTCCCTGTCATATCACCAATCCCACAAATAGGAAGCTAAGGATTCAAACAAGTCTACTAGTATTGCAAATTCCTTGAGAATCTATTAGTATTGATTTTATTAGTAGATTCCCTATGAAAAAAATACCAAAATGAATCTACTTATTATAGTTGTCAGGTTTTCAAAAAATGCCATTATGGTTGCTTGCAAGCAAAACATCACTACACAAGATACCATGTGCCTCTTCTTCATTTATATTTGGATTCATTTCCAACTATCAACATTCATTATTTGTTAGTACACACATTTTTCTAATCCTTGTGTGAGAATTTAGATACACAACTAGAGCAATCCACAACATATCATCCATCAACAAACAATTAGACAATGGTAGTCAACTAGAATTTCTTAGATTAAGTGGGCATCTATTGTTGTAAGTATCCACATACTTGGGATGGAAATATACTTGTCATTAAACATGCTTATAATAGAGCTCCACACAATTTTATGAGGCAAAGTCCTTTATAAGCATGTCTTGGGTTTTAGCTTGTGACACCCTTGGACATACCTACTATACACCACCTCATGTGGAATTTGCACAAATAAGAATAAGAAACAAATAATACATAGAGATTTCAACACATCCAAAGTGTTCACAAAGAAATACAATAGATGTTCTCTCACCAACAACAAAAATACAAAAAGCACCATGACACTATGATATGGGCCTCACATCGTTTTGCACATAATTAGTGAGAACATTTTTATTTTCAAAATTTTGTAGTACCTAGGACTTCACATAGTATTTAACGTGAAATTCCTCAAGACATACTTTCCTCTTCTTAAACTAGTGGAAACTTAACATCCTTCAAAATTGGATCCTAAGCACTTCTACGCATTTGCACAAGGTGAGATCATATAAATAACCACAACATACACATGTAAAGGTTCACATCATTTATTCAAAGTGTATAAGGTTGGGTTGTATGCAAATCAAGAAAAGTTGTACAATGTTTAGTAGCTCTATGTTCAATTTTTATAGCTCACTAAAGTCATGACAAGAGAAATCGCTTCTCAAGAAAGGTGAATGACCAATGCAATCCTTACGAAACTTTGTGTGTTCCTTGGCAACATTTGTATTAATGAACATGATTTAGTAGCACTCTAAGCTAGCATGCAAACTTCAATAACATTATATCCACCCTACACACAAGTCGCTATAGTATCGTGCACCATCACACATGACTTGATGCACCTTTTTCCACTACCTAGTAGATCCATGTAAGGATTTTTCCTTTAGCCATGAGATTGGAAGGGAAACTATCAAGAAACTCAACCACCAAGTAGTTGGAAGTTCAAAAATATAAAAAATAAAAATATAAAAAGAAAAAGTAGTTGGAAGTTCACATAGTATGAGACATGAATAGTTTCATCTTGTTTCTTTGTTTATACTCATATTGTACATGTATCCATTAGATTTTTCTCATTGCAGGATGGATACTAAATAATTTAGGCAAACCAATTTGATGTGTTACTACTTTTTGGTCATGGGAATTCTCATTCATAGCCTTATTAATGTAACATCCAATTATACCCTATACATTTATATTTGAATAGAAGTAGTAGGTAATTGCTAAAAACATTCTATTCTCTTTATGACTGTGTTATAAAGGTTTTGACTATGAATCATGATGAAAAACCTCAAGAGCACTAAAGGATTGTCATATTAAATGTATGAGGTCAATGGGCACAAAAGAGGAGCAGAGCATAGACCTAGTAGGCATAGTCAACTAAAACATTGTTTTAAAACATATTGTTAAATGTTTTTAGAAGAAATGTTTTATGAGAAAAAAAAGGAAAAATGGAAAGTAAAATAAAGTGAAAGAATAAAATTTTTTGGGCGCCAAGTAGTGAAAAGGAGAGTTTTCATTTCCCTATGTTTTCTTTCATCCATGTTGCAAGAGAGACTTTAGGGTTTTATGTTGCATTGGTACTGACAGTTTTCAGACTTCACCCACGTTGCGAGAGGTTTGTAAGGTGTTTTGTTTGTTGGAAAACAAAGAACATCAGGTGCAGGTTTTATGAATGAAAGTGGCACGTTCAAAGGATTTCTATGCATGCTGCCAAGTTACAAACCTTGCATATCACCACATTACAATAGGTGCAATAAATATCTCTTCAACCTTAAGTCTTTCATATCTATTCAGAGTATTGTTTTTTTTGGAAACCATGCATAGATGTGTATTTAGTGATGTGTTTAGAGGAGTCCCTCATAAATATTTGGGAGGAAAACCCTATAGTTTTAGAGGTCTATCTTGGTTGAAATCTGAACAAGGTTTGAAATAGTATTTAGAAATAAGGTTACATTTAATAAATGTTATATTGTTTAAACTGTTGTCTTCCAAAAAATTGATAAATTGTTGATACACCCTTGTCATGTTCTAAGGATATAATGAGAGATATTCAATACAATAGGGATACACCCATAGAGGTAGTCAAGGAAAATTTTCAAATAACAGTGCTCATGGGAAGAATATAAAGACAATCACTAAGGGAAGATAGTAGTTACATGACAACCATCTTTGAAGCAAGGAACTCATAACAACAGTTTAAGAAGTTATGAGTATTATTAGACAATGAAATAGGTAGCACTCAGACCTTCAAATTATCCTAAAATTCATATGAAGAGATAGAAAAAAAAAAAAAGGGATAGCCTTAGAGATTCAGTTTGTGAGAACATTGAGATCAAGAAGGTAGTAAGTAGATGCCTGGTGTTTTCAAATATTTTATTGCCTTGTTTTAAGAACTTGAAATATATGGAGGACTTCGTAAGGCTCCATCAAACCAATGGAATTCCAATTCAAAGTGACAATAAAAAGGGTAGATCATGATAGGCAAGTTGATAGTTCATATGGTGAAATGGTAACCAGTGACATTGTTTTAGGGAGATTTCATGAAAGATCACAAAGGTCATGCATGTGAAGATAAGGATTGGAATCATTTAAGGAATGCAAGCCCTTGCTATAACCAGCCACTTGAATTTGAAGCCATGACTATATGGAGCTAGATACCTATCACCCATACTCCTCTATGCATTTATGTTTCATGACTGTCATAATAACCTTTTGAATGTTTGTCATGCCTAGAGTTGCTATTCTTGTTGAACTTGCTCAAGGTGAGGAAGATTTAAAACAGTACTATAATTTTTTTTGAAAAGACCCAACCTATGCACTACTTCAAAGGCTTGCATAAGGCAGGTTGATGGTTTTGAGTGCCACAAGGGACAGTTCAAAGTGAGTTGCAGCCTCATGGTAAGCATGGTAGGAATTGTGAGGGACCTCAAGGTTATGTTATCAAGTCTGATTGGTCTCAAGAGATTGCATGAATTCAAGTGAAGCTTTGTTGGCTTAAGAGTATAACTTAAGAAAAATGGTGACAGTGATGCCAAAGATAGGTATGAAAAAAATGTTGGAAGGGGTCATCATGATACTGGTAGAGAAATATAGGCATACAGAGGGAGGAGACAGTCCATTGTAGCAGCTAGATTGGTGGTGGTGTCACAGTGTTTCAAGGGGAGGCCATGTAAGGTAGATAAAGATACCTAAATGACATTGAGTTATGACTTTATGGATATGATATATCCTATGTGACCTTATTGGTCTCGATGATTGCAATAAAGACCAGGTTCTCATGTGGTGTATCCTCAATAAGTCTTTAGGACTACTTATTCTCTATATATCATATTCTTATGGTTGAGAGGTGGAAGTTTTGACTGTCCAAGTGAGGGGTTTAGAATTTTCACGATCACGATATGGTAGTCATTGTGAGAGGATAGTCTTCATCAAAGAAGACAAAGGAATAGTCAACTAAATGCAAAGTCAACGGTCATTCAACTTAGGGCAATCATAAATATTACAGAGGCTTATGATGCTTATGATCATAGATATGAATTTGTAAACAATCCAAAAGACTATCATGTGCCCTTAGCAAAGGTTATGACTGTGATGTATTTTCAATGGTTTTATGCACTGTGAGTCTCTAATGGATTGGTAGACTGTGGTTTATCCTCCATAGGTCTTTATGAGATATGTTTACCCTTAGTAATATATTAATTTGACTATTATCCTTTTTGTCAAGACAAAGATTAATGACTGAGATTAAAGCATTATGACAGTGTGCTAGTTATGGTTGTGGCTTAACAAGGGTAGATTTTGGTAAGGAAGACAGTAAGTTTAATGAATGTAAGTAGAGAATTTTTTGCATACCTGCAAATGGTACAAAATTTCATGGTTAAGGGGAAGCCTCCCATTAACAACAAGATCCAAATATCCCTGTATCTATCTCAATCGAGCCTCTAAACCCTTTAGAGCTATCAATTTTTCCACTAACCTGTTATGCACAAAAGTCAAATTTTAGAGTTATGTCACCACTAAAAACAAAAGAAACAGAGCTTTGAAACCAAATCCACACACAACACAACGTGGTATTCATACAAAGCCATACAAACAAACTAAACTCAGAGCATTGGAATGGAAACAACTTCAAATTATAATGCAGAGCATGGATTCACTTTACTCAATTGGAGGCACATTTCACAATAATGGGTTCTTCATCTAAAACATATGTACGAGGTTCAAATAGTAAAGAGATTGATGAAAGATAGATGAATTAAAAATATACTTGGATGTAGTGTGATTAAAGGGGGTAAACTGGTACATGTTTTTTGTGTAGGAGACATATCACATCCACAAACATGGCAGAGCTATGCAAAGTAGGAGAAATTGGCTTGGAAAATGAAGGCATTAGGGTATAAAGAATCATTTTTCTGCCACCATAGTGAAAAGTTAGCACTTTCTTTCATCTTTGCATATTGGTTTGATGCTTCAAACGATGCATTTCTTATATTGAAAAGTGCATTACCTTACTAAGCTTCTCTTTGTTTCGAGAATAGTTTAATATTCTCTACTTAACAGGGCCAACCACATGATGGTGGAAGCTCATTTGGCCCCTCCCCCCCCTCACATCACTCTCAATTCCCCATACCCGATCATATAACATTAATCATTCATTCATCCATTAATAACATATAACATTCATTCATTAACATATAGCATTCATTCATTAACATATTCACATTCATTCATTAACATATAACATTCATTCTTTCGAATTTTTGCATATTATCAAAATATGGTTGTCATAATATGATTACAATCACTTTTTTGTTTCTTTTTCAGCCTAAAAAAAGTGGAGTATCATTTTCCTAAATCATCCTATCCCCCTTCAATTGTTATGTGCTCTACTCGTGATCTTAATGTATGCCTGATTAAATTGTACTCCTGACGTGGGGAATATACAGAGGGGTTGTACTGCAATAACAAAAGAAGTGGTAAGTGTTATGTTTTATTATTATTTTTTATTTACAAGTATTTCATTAATTAAAGAACATTAGAGTGGTTCTCTTTTACGATGGAGCCACATCATGTTCCTGATCTTGTCTTATAGCCTCATGCTCAACATGTTGAACACCCTCTAAATCACGATCTAGAGGGGTTGAAACATGAGAAAGGTTACATTAATTAATACACCAATTGCAATTAAATATGTTTAAAAGAACATTAGAGTGGTCCTCTTTACCTGATGGGGCCACATCATGTTCTTGATCTTCTCTAGCCTGATCATGCTCAACATGTTGATCATGCTCTACATGCTCTAAAGTTGAAACACGAAAGGTTACATTAATTAGTATACCAATTGCAATTAAAGATGTTTAATTGTATTAATCCATACTACGTTTTACATAGCACATGAATACATCCAGTACTGAGATGCACACCATGACCTTCATCTGCAGGTTGTACTCCACCCTCACCAAGCTACATTCTAATTTCATGTGCAATATTATCATTGCTTTCCTGTTTAAAACAAATAGGCACATAATTACTTTATGGTGGAAATTAATATTGAATAGATTGCACAAGTATTCAATTTTAAATAAACTTCATTGAGTTTATTTACCTGTGTGTTGGATGCAATGGAAGATTGTGTTTTCCCAATCAAGACTCTTAAGCATTCAGCCACAGCTCCATAGCCTTGCTAGAAGGCAATCTTTAGGTCCTCTTCTATGGGCACTCTATTGAATTCAAAGCCCTGCATTTTTTCATAAGATCATGAATTTTGCTTCTATGGTGTGATAAAACCAAAATTGTTTGCAATTTATTATTTGGATGCAATATTTCATTTATTGATACTTACAATTCGTGCGGCTAATTTCATATAACCACCAAAGCCAAGTTTGGGTTACCCATGTTTTTCTAGTCTTTCCTTTGTTTCCTTCGATGTGTCGGGTAGCCTATGAAAAGTTTTAAATACGTTAGATTATGTAAAAAGAAATAGTAATCAGTATATAATTACATTGTTGATAGTATCACATACCTTCCTTGGCCCAGTGGTGTCTTTCCTTTTTTTCTTTTCAGCCTTCTCCTTTCCATCCGACACCAGGTCCTTCCACTCCCTCTCTGGAATCATGGGGGGACACTCGTACTTTTTGTTCTTCTCTAAATGTGACCTATATTGGTCCCTCAAATACTTTAGATAGGTACCAGCTTTCTTAAGGACCTTGGTTCGGTTGAATGTGTTATTACTGAATAGCACAACTAAATGATTAATGAGCTCATCTTTTAAATCTTGATTTTGGGCATTCCACCGTGTACGTATGGTGGGCCCGAAGAGCTCCAATGTAATATCATTTATATTTTTATAAAAAACATCATTTCTTGCAAAATGATCATGGGATCATTAGTCTAAAAAGAGTGATCAATAAGTAATTTTCAATTGGATTATATATAATAATAATTAAAACATTTTAAAGTACTTGGGACCTTCTCTATCTTTATGGGAACGAAATCCTCAGTCACCACAAATGTGACCAACAATGTTCCCGTACTAGTAATACGGGAAGATCCAGGAAATGCTGCTAAAACATCACCAGTACTAGTGGCCTCTGCATCCCCAGGTACATGTCTTGACGCATGTTCTAGCATGTGTTCGTTGCCAGAAGGTGCACTACCCGATGTCTGCATGGTATGTGTAGCCGACATTTCAGTCGACAATATAGGCACGGATGATGGGGTCAGATGATGTGATGTATGGGCAGGAAGATCAGGATCGATACTTGTACCAACCCCTACTCCCCAGGCAGCACCTGCAATACCCTGATCGTGGCCAGCAACATCATGAGGATGCAAAAAATCTTGTAAAAACAACACATATTTTAGTTCATGACATAAAAGAGTGCAAAATATAAAACCATGAATGAACTTATGTTATAATTAAAGACCTCATGACAACTTACTTGCAAGTTTTGTGCTCTCTCAATCAATATTTTAACCCTTTCTCTTATGTCATCTGTTTGAGGCACTATGAATAACAACTGAAGGATTTCTTCATTGCATTTTTTTGGGTCTTCCTTATCATATCCAAACGGTTTGCAGAATATGTGATGTCATTATCGCATAATAGTGACTACACCTCCCTATGGATGCTCTCCTCTACTACTGGTGTCTTTCCCCGATCAGCCGACTGCAACAAGAATATTAAAAACATTATCAAAATTAATCCAATAAACTTATGAAAAAAAATAATAATAAAATATTTTGCTCGTATCTAATTTGTACAATTACAATGAGGTAAACCTATCGGGTAGAAGTGCCTGAAGATGCATCACGATCAGAGCTCTGGGTCAGAGCCTTCCCCATATGATCAATGTCCTACTGTGACAAAAATTAAATATAAAAAAACATTACCAAAATGAAACCAATGAACTTCACCGAAAAAAAATCATAATAATAAAATGGTATATTGGAGTCATTAATTGGAGGGTGGGTAAAATGGTACATATGATGCATTACCACCCCATAGTAACTATTTTTTTATATCTATCTTTGATTCAAATTGTAATCGATTAGCAACTCTTCCCCTGCAGTTATTGATTTTATAGCACATACGAATACACGGTTTCCCTCGCACACCTCAAATATGCAATTGAGTTGCTTATTTGTTGACCCAGGTCATGTACTATTTATAAACCACTGTATTCACGATGCTTTTTGGCCTTCCGATCCAGTAATGCATAGCCACTCCTTTATTTTGATCCCTTATCTTTTTAGTTGTATATAATTTCTTGATTGCGTATTACCTAAGCATGCCGTTGTATATCAAACCAGGCGCATCTAATCTTTTGTAAGCTGTAGCGGGGTTTGACATACTCATCAGATTGATAACTTTGTAAGTAGCAACAGGACATATTAGATTCATGCAAAATAGGCCCAAACCATGTAATGATGATGGTTACAAGCGATATATCCTCTCATTGACACAAAAATCAATGTTTATTGGAGGAAGTTCCTTGCGTACCCATTGTTTCTATAGATGTTTGTACCTCAACGACACCTCGATGTCGCCTATGCTCTCATCATCATAAGAACATGACCCCCCTTCAGCAAGAAAAAATTCCATGTGTTTATAGAATTTTATTCTAATCTTTTGACCTCTAGTTGATCTCCCTCTTTTAGAGCTACTACATGTCTCTTTCCTCTTCTCTTCCTGAATTTCCCTATTTCGAGGAAGGCAGATCTGAAAAAATACCTATTTGGTGGTACCTACACTCATAAGGATGTTGGATGAAGTTCTTTCATGGTGATGTGATCCCAAGGTGACATTATGATTAATCTATCATTTCATGCTAGAATTTGACAGGTTATAAGGTAATCAAGTCTTGATAGATTGCAAGTTATTGTTACTACCATCCAAATGTGTCCATCACAAATCAAATCTACTTAACATTTTAACTCCCAAACTTTGTAACAAGTGTTAAATGTGACTATGGTCCACCAGTTACACAACCAAGGCCTCAAATGTATTCTCTAATTGTAATCACAGGACTTTTGCTCTTCATTCAAGTAAATAAACTTGAAGGAAAACACCACCAAGTGGTTTATTGGACACCTACATGACTAAAAATAACATCAAATTTACATTTAATTTCCATATGTCTAAGTGGTTAACGGGGAGGAAGTGTGTACTAGGCCTAGTTAAGTCATCATAAGTTAATGCTTTGGCAATAAAAATTGTTTAAGTCATCTTAAATCTTTCTATGTCTAATTGCTAGGATACTTTTGGTATGTTTTAAGGTAGGATGAGTGATTTCATCAATGTTCTAGTTCTCTATGACAAGGTTTCAACATCTTCAAATAGTGAAAGTTAGTGCTCATAGTCATTTGAAACAACATTTTGATTATGTATGATGGTAGGATTTGATAACTTAAAAGAATTGGCTACCCAACAAACTTAAAGTTAAAAGAAACTTTTTTAATTTAAGGGGTTAGCACTTTCTTTCATCTTTGCATATTGGTTTGATGCTTCAAATTATGCATTTCTTATCCCACTTCTATCATATTGTATTCCCATCCCATTGAAATTGTTGCAATTGTTGGAGGAGTTGATACCAAAATTTCATATCAAATACCACGTTCTTGAAGCAATTTTTTGTGTTTTTACTATTTTTTTTAAGTTCTTTTGTGTTGTATGGATCTGTACAAGCTTGAAATTCTTTGAGTTCATTGGTGTAGATAAATATATGTGTTCCCTTTCATTTGCATTTGTTTTGAAGTGCTAAATCACTGTTTTGTGGGAGAAAACAATCAAATACAAGGACTGCCTTGTTTTGCCTGTGTAAGGGTTTGAGGGCTAAATAGAAATGACATCCACCAATCCACCCACTGTCTTGGAACTATAACTCAGTGGATTGGTGTGCAACATGGTATGATAGAGGTTCATTTCATTTATGGGTCTGTTAAAGCAAGAAATTTGGCATTGAATTGATGCCCTAGGGCTGACAGGGGCAATTTTCTTGTGAATTTGTGGTTGTTAAGTCAAGGTTTGTCAATTTGATGGATATCTTGGTAGAGTCATGGTGACACTATTTGATGGTCCAATCTCTACTTTGAAACAAAAATATCTCTAACAACTCTAAGAGCTATAATGGGATGGCATTAAAGGAACCTTCATATGAAGGATCTTCTAATGAAGGACCTTTGAATTAAGGTCTTCATTTGAAGGTCCTTCATGCAAAGGTTCCTTTTATAAAGCATTTTGGACATGAAATATTTAAAATAAAAAACACCTTCATTTGAAAGTCTTGACATGGCATCATTTTTGAATGAAGGTTCTTCATTCAAGGGTCATGACGACATCACCTTCAAATGAAGGTTCTTCATTCAACTGGTATTTTGTAATTTTGAAATTTTGGGATTATTTTTCTGCCTCATCCCACAAGTGGGACACACTATTATGCAATCACTCATTAACAAAGAGATGAATGTGTGATAATAATTTAGGGTTAAAAATAAATCCATTTGATCCTTTTATAAATGAAAGGACATTTGATGCAATCATATGCCTTGTGAAAGTTTTAACTTAATAGTAAGGGCATCATGAGTAGTTTGTTGGGCCTATTTAACAATCTCTATGCAAGGATTGAATTTTCTAGAATGTATCTACTATCAAGAAAGCCAATTTGTTTACCTGTATGACTATATCTAAAGCAATAGGTTTAATTGTGATGGCAATGATATTGACAAAGATTTTGTAATCTAGGTGTTGAGAAGCATAATTGGCCACCATCCTAGGAAAGATTCTTCATTCACTTTTAGGTGTTAAAATTTAACAATACCTTGATTGATGAAAGAGCCCAAAGAGCTTTTCTCCATGGTATCCAAGCACACATAGCAGTGGTCTTCTCTTATACGGTTGGACATGATTTAAAGAACTTAGCTAGGAATTATTCATTTAACCTAAGGTTTTCTCATAATGCCATCATTGGAAAAGTATGATAAAATTCTTCTATTATGGAGAATTGGTCTATGTGCCTCTAGTACTCACTATAAATGTTTGTAAGGATAAAATGACTAATTGCATCAGGTAGGAGAGAATCAACTTTGAGTTCTTCAAATATTATATTCCTCTATTCATAATTTTTAAGGGTTGTGTGTGGAGGAGGTTATCACTACCAAGAAGGGAGGAGACCTTTCCTTGCATATGTTTGTGGTGGAGGTATTAAAGAAGAATTGTATGCCTCTATTTCCATTCATTAGATCTATCTTAGCCTAGCATATACTTGGGCTCCTTTGCCCCTATAAACTTCCATATGTTTGAGTTTATGTTATGTAATCATAATTCCATGCTATGTTGAAATATAAGAGGTGGAGGAGGCCAAAAGGAAATAACCCCTTTTTAGTTGTACCTTTGAATTTTTTCTTATTGTTTTATGTTTTTAGCATCTTTGTGGACATAAGATTTGAGGTAGGTCGTACAACAAAGAATAACATGTTCCCACAAACAAATTGAACCTCGAAAGTTAGTGGGACTTAATTACGAGTTCTAGATGAGAATGATGACAATGTCAATCTTTTTGGAGGAGGTGGGAGGCATTAAGCTTAACGTGGAGGATGTTGGGGGTAACTAGGTGGTCAACTAGCTAGATTGACATGAGCACATGAAGTATCAATAAGAAAAGGAAACTATAAGTTCAAGTTGTGCAAGATGATTGAAAGGGGAGGGAGAAACATAAAGATTGGAGGAAAAATAAAGATAAAGTGGTCAAATTCACTAAGCTTGTAGAGAGGGATAAGTCTACAATTGCTTCAGACTCATGCGATGAAGGCTATGTGTGATGAAATCCTAGACCTCAACCAAGATGTGGGTAGATTATGGTATTTTTTCCAAGACCTGAGGTTGGTCGATAAAAATGTGAAAGACTAAGCTATTTTATTTTTTTTGTCTTATCTTATACCATTTTACAAGAATGGGAGTTTGAAAACTAGGCATGAAAATTGTAGGTTAAAGAGAATGGGGGTCCCAAACTTACAGTACTCATTGTCCCTTGGTCATTGATTTTCCCTGAGTGCCCTCAACCTCGTCCTCGGCGCTGGTATTGAACTTGTTTTCACTCCTCCAAACTCTTCCTCAGCGCTGGTATTGACCTTGTTTTCACTCCTCCAAACTATTTGTCGGCGCTGGTATTGACCTTGTTTTAACTCCAAACTCTTCCTTGGCGCTGGTATTGACCTTGTTTTCACTCCTCCAAACTCTTCCTCGGCGTTGGTATTGACCTTTCACTTCTCCAATTTGGCAGAGCTACACGGTTTCATTGGGTTTTAAAATATGTTAATTAAAATGAAATTAAAACCATTTGCTGGGTTTTAAAATTCTACAATATAGTTAAGTATATATTAGCTATATTTTACATAATAAATAATATAATTATTAGACTTATTATAATTATATATTATATTCTTTAACAAAATTATTAAATACATATAAAATTATTATAATTAATAATTAATAATAAGTATATTTTTATATAATGCAAAATATAATTAATATAATATATATTTAATATAATAGTAATATTAGATTAAATTATATATAATATAATTATATTTATTATTATATAATAGTATATATAGGCTTTTACTTGATATTTTAGAGGATTTTACCATTACACTATAGATGGTTTACCATTAAATGGCAGTTGAAACTTGTTTTCCAATGACACAATAGTGGTTTCCAGGCATGAGCTTTGTTTCAAGCTCAAATCTCACAATATATGTAGCCTATTAGCTAATACAAAGAGAGATAGAAACTAAAAAGATAGAGAATGAGAGAAAGAGATGAACTTAGATAGATAGGGAGAGAGAGAGAGAGAGAGAGAGAGAGAGAGAGAAAATAAATTTTGATTGGTTGTTTCATGTCAACAATCCAAGGATGGCATGTGTCCTTGAGGAGTTATGATCAAGGTAGCATGCCATTTGATTAAAGATATGATAATTCTCCTTTAAGACCTCTTGATGTACCCATTGCACACTTAAGGAGACAAAGATAAATATAGGGAAGAAAATATAGAGAGAGGGAGATAATGAGGAAACAAATAGAAGGAGGCAGAGGATAGAGAGAGAGGTAGAGATAAAGAGATAAGGATGAATAGATAGAGATAGGGAGGGTGATTGATATATCTCTCCTGTCGCTCTATCTCTATATCTCCACTATCTATGTCACTCCCTCTCCCCTTTTCTCTCTCATTCACTCCATCTCCCTCCATCTCTCCTACTCTATATCTCTATCTCTATTTCTCTTTTTATCTCCCTCTCACTCCTCTCTCTATCTCTTTCTATCCATATCTTTCTCTACCTCTATCATGATATCTCTATCTCTTTCACCATCCCCCTCTATCGCTCTATATCACCCCCTTTCTATGTCTCTCCCTCTCCATCTATATATATTTAGCTATCTCTCCCTCTCTCCCCTATCTTCTTCTCTCTCTCCCTTTCTACATATCGCTCTCCCTCTCCCCCTCTTCTTTCTCTCCCTTTTCTACCTATCTATCTCCCCCTCTGCTCTCTCTTCCTCTTCAACCTATCTCTCCCTCTCTTCTCTCTCTTCCTCTTCAACCTATCTCCCTCTCCCCTCTTCTCTATCTCATCCTCTACTATCTATATCCCTTTCTCTCCCCTCCCCTCTCTATCTCCCCCTCTCTATCTCTCACCATCTCTCCCTCCCTATCCCCCCTATCCATCGACTCTCTATCTCCACCTCTCTTTCTTTCTCTTCCCATATATCTCCATCTCTCTTTCTCTTCCCATATATATCTCTCTCTCTCTTTCTCTCCCCATCTATCTCTATCTCCCCATATAGTAACTAAGAAGCCATGCAAGCATACAATAATATATGTTGGTAAAACTATAATAGTGTTTTATTAAACTATAAGTAACACTTATTTTTCTAATGTCAAGCCTTCTTATAAAAATAGTGTTTTATTAAACTATAAGTAGATTATTGTCACCACTCTTCATTCCACATGAAATGCCAAATGTAACAATTGTTTTGTTGCTTTTGTCAAGTTTCATTAACCAAGCTATTTAGTGGGTTGAATAAAGTTGTGTTATGACCCTTGGTCTCTTTAAAATAATTAGACAATATTAGGTAGATCAGGAAGGGGAGAAAACTAAACTCCTTCAAAATAGGGGTAGTTGTGGGTTTGTTGGTTTTCTTTGTATACTATATACTTAGTTCCTCTAGGATAAATAAGTCACTGTCGAAATGAAAGATGTTTGATTATCTACCTAATATTGTTTTGTGTTTTTGAAATGGAAGAGATCTACAACTCTATAGAAATTGCTATATGCTAATGGTAAAATTATTAGACTATTTAGATCATTTTCTTAGTTGTGTATCCTAACTAATATAGAGTAAGCTTTTTCATTTTAATTGACTACTACCTAATAGTTTATGTGTTGAAAGAATTGTTTCCATTCTTTGTAGTTTTTACATTGGAATACAAATCATATTTAATTTCACGCCAATATACTTCTTTCATAAAGATATTTGTTTGATTTTTCCTTGCTATTTTCATCTTAAAATTTAAAAAAATGTATTCTATAATATATAATTATTTTCAAACTAGGACAAAAAGGATTCTAAGAGATATATTTAATCATAAATTTTACAATCATAAATATAATTTAATTTGTATGTTGTAACTTCAGTACTTTTAGTTAAAATAAAAATAACTTAAAGTTATATATACATATAGTTAAATTGGAAAAGTTGTTTGAGTTAATTACTAAATTTGATCTAAAAATGTTCAACACTTTAGATAAATTCAATTAGATATAGTTAAATTAGAGGTGTCATTTGAGTTAATAATTAAAT
This sequence comes from Sequoia sempervirens, assembly GCA_007258455.2. Taxonomy (NCBI): domain Eukaryota; kingdom Viridiplantae; phylum Streptophyta; class Pinopsida; order Cupressales; family Cupressaceae; genus Sequoia; species Sequoia sempervirens. The sequence goes on from VDFB02272613.1 coordinate 85,293, forward strand.
AACATAATAATCAATTAAAGTAAGGGACATAATTTTGGATGTGTTTGAATTTAATAAATTACAAATTAAAATAGACATAAATTACTTGAAATAAGTGCTTCATAACCCATTTAATCAAATCATAACCTATCAAAAAGGAAATAGTAATTTTCTAAAGAAAAGAACACTTGACCCAATCATAAGTGTATGGCCTTTGCAGAAAGGAGTGATCCACCTTAGCAATAGCAACTACCTGATGTAGACCTAGGAGGCTCAACTCAACCAACCTATCAACTTTCCTTTAAGAGGCTTCCAACAAGTTTAGAATGACCAATTTAAACAATCCAAACAACTCTCAAAGCTTGACAAACAACAGAAGTCAGATTTCACACTTTGACTCCTTGAATCCTTGTAACAGTGCAAACCTAGTTTTTTCCCAATAACTCAAAACTTTCACAAAACACTAGAGAAACCCTTGATGGTTTTAGAAACCCATTTTGGATTTATTAAACATACTTCAAGGGCAAGTACAAGTCCTTTGGACCAAACCACCAAAATCACCTGTTCTAGGTTGTGTTGATTAGGCCTATTTTACAAAACAACTAGCCTTTAAACTTGTCATATGTCCATGAAACCTTGGGGCAGCAATTTTTATGCCTCTGTTGGAACTGTAAAATTTTGAAAATTTTACAGTGATTTTGCACTCGTTGATTCCCTAAAGAAAACCTTATCTTGAGTATAATCCATAGTCACATGTGATCACATCATTCTTGACCATTTGATATCATGAAAAACCTCTAAAATCTAGTATTCAAATAACCCATGTCGGCAAGAATTTGTGTAGGTCTCTCTGATTCACAAATTATTATATTCTCATTTTCAGCATATCGGTGAAAGAACATAAAAGTCACATCGATCGGATTACATAAGAAGATACACATCAGGATGACATGGTCCATGGTCTCACCGATAAAGAGATCCGTCGGCAAGACAAGTTCCATTGGGGTGAAATGAAAAGGTCATACCGAGCATATAGGTCTCACCGATGAAGTTCCATCGGCAAGAAACCTGTCTTGTCTCACCAATCAAAGCATAAGGAGTTGTATCGGCCAAACTAACGCCATTAGAGTAAGATCCTTGAGTTAGCCTGAGTGCATTTGTCTCGCCGATGAAATATCATCAGTGAAACACTCATCTTGTCTTGCCGACAAAGCAAAGAAACATACTATCGCCAAGACAAACACTATCATAATGAGTTCAAAATGTCCTCCTGACCCACTATGTCACGCCAATAAGATTACATCAGCAGGAGTCTTGGTGACATACTTGAGATCGAAGGAATAATCATCGGGGAGACTTATAACATCGGGAAAATTATTGAATGTCTTAGCGATACACCATGTCTTGTCGATGAAGAAACAAACATATCAAGATAGTTGTCGGGGTGACTCTTGGCGATATTTATATGAATCAAATGGATAGATTATGTGATATCGGTGTAATGTCTCCCTGACCAAAAGAATGTTTAATGAACGTTAGTCAAGCCTAAATAAAAGGATCGCCCAAAGTTTGAATTGTCTTCCAGATAGAACATTTGATGTGATAGTGCGTAAATTCGAAGATTAGCTATGCTCGTGTTCAAAGCTAGGAAATTAATGGTAGTATTACTACCAAATGTGTTGATGATTTCCTAAATTGAGAAAAGTAATTGAAGGCGAATTTTGCAAAGTTAGCAGCAGAGGAATGGACGAAAGGCCAAAGGATCTTGCGGTCAAAGAATTCTAAATAAACTTGTAAGTTCCCTACAATTAAATTTCTGGTTTTGTGATTCATAAAATGGAAAGCACTAGCTCAGGAAAAGCAAAAGGTAGGAAATAGAGTGAGAGTAATAACCCTAGAGGAAAAAAGAAAAAAATTGAAGCAGAGAAGGAACCGGGGGTAGCTGAGAGGAAGTTAAACCAAGACTTAATTGATCAATTGCCTGGCTCAGGACCTAAGGCCAGACGATCTGCACAACTTAGGGCTGAAGTAGAAAATTTAGGGGATAAATGCAAGCATATACGAGACATATGAACCCCAATTAGGGGATATGAGCTATTTATTTTTCATTACCAATGAAGGAACCGATACGAACTAGTGTGCAATCCTTGGAAGTTAAACCTAGGAAAACTAGTCTGCCTCAATGTATTTGTAAATGTAGAATTGGTGAAGATGCTAGCTGCCTATTATAATCCAAAATGTAAAGCTATTTGTGATCCATCAGGAAAATTGTTTATACATGTATCTGAAGCTGCCATCTGTGAGGTTTTTAACCTAGAGGGAGTGTGTGGTGAAAAAATTGTACCTGAATAGTTGGAAAAGGAATTATGGAGGATGGATACTTTGTACAAGGGTTGGAGGTTACCACTACACAGGTCTAAGAAAAATGGTGTTTCAGTTCCACTGAATGATAGTGATGGTCCCTCGTTCCATGTTGATTTGTTTGAACCCTACATGAGGTACACATATTTTTTAGTGTGTCAAGTGTTGGGAATGGAGTCCCCTGAGCACATGTCAATTGTACCCATGGTAATTGCAGGACATCCAATGCCACAATTCAAGTTTTTTTATTATGCTTCACACATCTTTAAAGTACTTGATTCAGGATTGATGGCAATAAAAAGTGGAGCTCCTATCTTGCACTTGGATGCTTATTCAATCCTAATGCATATGATACTTTATTATGGACAAGAATTGAAAATGTGGCCTGAAAAATTGAGGGTTGTACAATTTGATAAGGAAGGAAGGTTATTACCAATATAACTCTCGACTGCCACCTGGGATTGCAGATTTGCTAATTCTTGTTATCTACATTTTGAAGATTTTTTTGTGAAACCATGTATAAATTTTACAATCATCCTTGTGAATACTCATTGTCTGATGAAATAAAAAGGTTTTTAAGGCCTAAGGATTTCAATGGACCTATCAACCACAATTGGGGAGACTGGTACTGTCTAGAAGATGCGACCATGATAAGAGTATATGGATTTGAAGATTCACCCTTCATTCTGCCCAAGACGGTGCCTGATAGGATTGCATATTTGGAGATTGTTAGGAATTTGGACTATTCAGATGTTATGAATATGAGTTCTTTTGGAAAGCAGGCATTTATGCCTAATACATTATGCTTTGATGATTTCACTCTATTAGCAAGGGATGGATATGATATGGTTCTCAACAAATTTTTGCAATACATCGTGAAGAAGGGTCCACCATGAAAAGGATTTGATCCAAAAGGGTATATTGATTTTACCAAAAATAAAATGAACTTGGGAGGATACAATCACATACCCTATATGTATGATGACTTGATCAGGAATTTGGAAGAAGAGAAAGCAAAAAAAGTTGATGAGTATAACAAGGGATTGCAATATATAGAACTATTATCTTTTGATGAAGAGGAATCTGGTGATGGTAGGCCTAGCAATACACTTGATAAAATTTCTAGATTGAGAACTCAAGACTACAAGTATGTTCCCAGGGAACCAGATGTTGAAGAGCGTGCAATACTGACACAAGGTAGATAGCATATAAATCATTTGTGACTGATGATGAATTCATTAAAATCTCATAATTTAAAACCTTTGTGTACAAATTAAAAGGAAAATCAATAAGGGAATCAATGGAGAATATTACACCAAGTAATGAGGAACAATTGTTGAATAACTTAAAATCAAGTGTGGAAGAAGAAATGAAGAGCATGACCCCTGAGAAAGGAAGGAAATTATTAGAAGATGCAAGTGTCATGATCTTTCCTAGGTTGGATTTGAACTTTGCTTTGGTTTTTGATATTTTTCTGAAGAATAGTAACGCCACACATAAACTCACTCCTAAGGGGGGTAACGGAGATTTATGTAGGATCTAAGTATAACCCAGATTAGGGATCACTTATGATATGGGCCTTGTATCCTCCACACAAGAAATCTATTGTAATCGATACTGAAAAGGATTTTGGACATGTAATGATGTTAAAAGTTGGTGAGGTTGATCCAATAGCTACAACAGAAATTGGCATTAATGTGGCAAAATTAAATAAAGCCCAAATCCAAATGCTAATCAAGGAAAAAGAAATGTATAAGATGAATAACAAGAGACTACTCAGAGAAAATGATCGCTTGAAGGACATGATGGGAATCACGTTGGGATCCAAAAAGAAATTGAATCATGGTGAAATATCCCAGGCAAGAGACCAATGGGAAGAATCAAATGTGTACTCACAAGGTAAATGTGATGCACTCACTGCAATAATAAGGAAGAGGTAGACCAATTTAATGACTTGGTTGAGTAAGCTCTGGGGAACACATTCACACAATTTTACTGTAGTAAAAGAACCTAAGAGGATAGATGGTAGGATCCTAGAGAATTTTTAGGAAATAAACCAAAGGGATGCTCCTGATAACATAGCCATTGATACTGCCAACCATTTTATGAAAAAACATAAAGACTTTCATGAAGAATTGCAAGGTGATGAGCAGGGGATGATCAATGTCACAAAAAAGGGAGTACCAATGTTGTTAGAAGATGGAGGGGAACTCAAGGGAAAAGACAGATGGATCAAGGAATGCGAGACCATGATGCAAACAATTCTGGAGACAACCACAGGAAATGATTTAACAATGGATGGGGCATGTGAATAAAATGAGAAGATGTTCGAAATGGAGATATCCATAATGAATGCGCTGGAGGATGCTGATACACACGAGCGACAAGATTACCTAGATTATCTGTCAAACATCCATTTATAGCTTAATAGAGCATAATTTCTAGTTTGTTATTGTTGTTAAGCAAAAGACATTTTTGAAAGGACGCGTCCTTTCACAATTTTGATATATTTATATTTGTTTCATAATGTAAAACATATATAGGCAGATATGAGAAAGATACAGTAGATAGTTTGCAATGAAACTTTCCTTTAAAAGACTCAGATGCATTTATGAATTTTGATGAATTTAATGAAGATGTCTGAACTTGTGGCTTAATCTTGGTATCAGCTGTTTGTGGAATTATATATTTATATGGTTTTCTCCATTTTGATGCTTTTCTATTGTTTAAATTGATATATCAAGCATATATCAAGTTTACCGATACACATTTGTTGTATTTGTGTGATGTGATTATTTGGTTCTTTCAAGTAAAGATTAAACCCTTCTAGTCAATCACAGTAACTAAAGCGTATTAATTGGATCAATAAGAAGAATCACATAACTAGGATTGTCATTCTATCTCAAGTAGACTTTGTCAGTCATTTACTTGCACATTTATACAAGTTATAAACTACATCTGTGTGCCAAAAATTTTGAATTATTTCCATCATAGATTACACTTTTCTAGATCTTCATTAGACTCCATACACCCAACAAGGCAATGGTCTCACACATTTCATCTTTTAGTTTATCCATTTTATTTTTTTACATCTGTTAATTGAGCATATTCTAATATTACACATACAATTTATTAGGATTATATATGTTCACTGTAAGACTACCATTGTGAATATATTTCTATAAAAAAAATCGCATCACTTAAGTTTGCTCAGTTCACAAAGGTAGACCCACCTAGGTTTGGCAGCACCTGAAGAGAAGAAGGTTCAAATCATTTGGCCTTGTTTGTTACCCTAAAATGTATCAAGATATTGGCAACCTCTTGAGGTATTCTTACCTGCATTTTTGAGAGCTAACAACCTCTAAACCTCCAAATCCACAAAAAGATTCCACTTGTACGACCAAATTCTTGCCAAACCCAAAAACCATTGTTTTAGGCCAAAATCATGAGGGTTTATTGAATCTCCTGATTCCACAACCTCCCAAACCTCAAAACCAACTCAAAAAAAACCCATTAGGTCTGCACATGGATAAAAAATGATAAAATCAGATCTCCCATACATATTTTGTTGAAACCTAAGCTTGAACCTCTCATTTCACATGCTTTTCTTCACAAAACTCTTGAGGACAACAACTATACCTTCTTTATTCCTCATCCTACGCCCTATTCATGCATCCTACAATTAAAATAGTATCCATGGGGCCTCTTACACAAGCTACAATAATCACAAAAAGTGTAAGAGCCCCTTTATATCATGTTTGGACTACAAAACGCTCAAAAATAGGGTAACTGGGCTGTATGCAAAGAAATGATACTTTCTAACTCAAATCAATGCTTTAAGCCCTCAAATCAGATTCAAATCAAAGATAACACATATCTTCACGACATGGAATTTATTTCACATCAAAATATGGTTGTATGTGACCGTACAGTGCTACAAAACAAGAAAAATACATCAATTTTGAAGAAAAACATAGATTTTCGAATGTCAAGAGCTTGTATTTTAAATCCTCAACCATCAACAACCTTTACAATGATCACTTTATTCCTTTTAAATTCCTTTACACCTCAACCAATGAACAACCACCTCTACAATTGACTTTTTAATCTTTTATGATCACATGAAACATAAAACACACTAATTTCAAGGTTGTTAACATCACTATTGAAATGCTTTAATTTTTTGACCTTTAAAATGTATTGAAACTCCTAAGACACCTCTAAGACCATGCTAGTGGCTTGATAATAACCTTATTATTGACATGGCACTAACCTTGCACCCTTTTACATGTAAATTGTTCAATTTTCCTTAAAAAGGCTACAAAACTCTTTAGTGCAAGACTCAAACTCATAACTCAAAACTTCACCTAGAACATGACTAATGGTCTTGAGTGACCTTATTCACAATAAAACATTCTTGAAATTCCTAAACCAACCTATTGACCTCCCTAATTATCATCACATGATTAAGCATAAAAGATGAGGCGTAGGTGCTCTTGCACCACTACCCCATCCAAAATTTGTTCACATTACACAAAGCCACAATGTTCCTCCAAGATAAGCCAATCAAATCCTACCTTATGTTTCCTAGTAATCAAATTGGAGATGATCCTAAAAATGACATTGCGAAGGGTGGTTGGTCTAAAAAATCTAAACGACTTTGCAATTATTTCACTACTACGATCAATGTGTCATCTTTCATGAAATTTTCCAAAACATTATTCATTATGATCATATGGAAATTTCTAGGAGAGCTACAATAGTTGTAACATCATGAATTAAAATTAAACATTAAAAAGTACATCATGAATTAATTATGTAATGGCATAAAAATTAAAAACATCATGAATTAATTATGTAACCACATAATAAATATAATTCTATCGTTAATATCAACAGATAATACAACGCATAACTCATACATTCTTACCTCTATCGATCTTATTCTTCATCCAACTATTTGTATGTATCATTCGATCTAGATTCGACATTGTAAGGATTGGTCATATCATCATCATCACCATTGATATCAGTTTTGATAATGTCATCATCCACATAGATATCATCTTCATGAACATTAACTCCTACATCATCATGATCTAGTTCTCCCTCTTCACATCTTCGCCGCAATATCATCAACTAACCGTTGATCCCGGATCATCATCTACATCATCTTCTAGTTCTTCGCATCTTCTTCTTTCCACCAGCTATTATACTTTACTAGCTCTCCTTGATCATGTCTAACAACAAATGATCAACTCGGCTTACCTTGGAACCCTCTAAGTAAAAATACCTACTCACATTGGTTTAAAGAAACATATAGAGCTCATTTCCAATCCTCGCCGTGACGACCTTGTATTAACCATGGTAGATTCATTATCATGTTCAATAACAGTTCTCTCGGGATCATTTTCATTCAATCGTAGCTTGTACCATAGGACGACGAGCAGAACTAATTTCAAGGACTTAAAGTCACACTCAAGTATATCATCCAAAATCCCATAGTATCGATTTTATGAGACTTCTGGATGTATGTTGCTTCTAGATGAAACATTAGTCACCCGAAAGACCGCAGTTATACTAGAATCACAAGTTTTCTTCATGTCATCCAACTTTTGATTCTAAAAATTTCACACCATTGCACCACATATCCTTGTGGTGTTTCACCTGCAACATGTCAAACATGTAAAAATTATTGCAATATCGTCAGTGGATAAACATATTTATTCTTGGCCGAATGTATGCAAAGAAAAAAATCTCAACATATATACATCAATATAATTGAAAATAATTAAATAATATGGGTGATTAATATATTTATATGTACCTGTTTATCTCTTAAACCATATGCTAAATCAATTTCCCTTGGTGTAACATTGGAGTCTCCATTACGATGAGCTTCTTTAACCAATGAAGCCACACCTTCCCATGTTAATGCATGACCAGATTGTTGACATTGTTGAATCCATACCGTCATCCAATCAAGATTGTTTGCAACGTACAAATGTAGTGCATCCCACTTTCGACTAACTGTATAAAAAAAATTGAAATTCACAAATGACATATAATTAGTTAACTACCATGGTATACAACCTTAATTTATAATTGATTTATATTGAAGATTAATAATTAAATAAGTACAATATACATAAAAACCAAATGTAAAATGTATTCTAATTAATCTCCATGACCATCTTATAATTACCTCTCACTTTCCTCAATCTACCTTTCCCCATCAGGTACTCCCCTTCAAATTTGTTAATGGAGTTGGAATCCCAAATGCGATCTACATGGATTTTTGTTGCAAACTTAGGAAGATATTCAGTAATGTACACCATGGTCTGGTATACCATAGAACCCTTAGGATGTGCTCTTTATCTAAAAAAATCCTTCAAAAATTTCAAGTGCCTCTCAACCATCCACATTGACCTTGTGTGTACAGGTCCACACAATTCAATCTCCTCAACTTGGTGTATGAGGTAGTGTTCTTGTGCATTGAAATTTTTTTGAAGGTAGATGACTTTTCATTTCACACATTAGACGAGGAATTTTTCTCTTCCAATAATTTTACATCTTAGATTTATGGATTTCCTTTAGATGACAACCATCTACAAGGATTCACAAATAAATATATTACATAACAAGTGAAAAAAATGGCAATTATAAGATTCATACAACTTAATTGAACAAATATCGCTACTTACCTCTTATATTTTCCAAGATCATATATATCCTTGCTTGACATTGTTGTCTAAGTTGTCTAGAGAGATAGAGGTAGAACGCGACTACAACAATTATAAAATGATCTTTCATTATTTTTCCAAAAGTAGTAAACATAATATTAATCGAAAAAGTACATGCAGATACAAATATATATATAATATAAAATTTAATACTACCCTAATGAAGGTATGCCAATCATGTGTTTTCATCCCTAACCCAAATTCACCTTTCTTTGTTATTATATTGTTTATGTTCGCAGAAAATCCTGTGGGAAATCATTTTTTTCATATGACTTTGTTTATAGCATTGCTTTGTTGCTCTGTTAATAACCAAGGAAGGGAACTTATATTAATTTGGTCTCCATTTCCATTTAATTGAATGACATTTTTCATTGCATGATTGGCTTCCTGAATGTCACTACAAATTTTGACAAATTTTTTCTTTACTGCGCCTTTCCTTCCAATATTTTCCATAACATTTATGTTATATTCTTTCCAATATGCATTGTATCAAACTGTAAATAATTTTAGTTGCTCATATAGTAGGGAAACCTACTAAATTGTCTAGGGATAACTTTTAGTCCCCTCAGAAGCCTAACCATTAATGCCTTGACAACCTTCATGAAGCATATAAGTTAAACAAATTAAAATGACAATCATTGTCAATTACAACATGAGCAAACAAAACACAATATAAAAATATAAATTCCAACATATCATATTTGATAGATAAACAATTTGATCCGATGTATAACCTTAACGATTAATTCTATTATATTCCAACTTCCATAGGTGAGGTGTCATTCTTCGTGGTTTTGATGTAGTCTCTTCTTTCCCATTGAAAAGATGTTTTTCAGTAGTTCAATACTTATGATTTCTGTGGAGGAAGTGCCTATACTCATCAAACACCTGCTTTCCTAAACTTGTTGAATGACGAGATTTCATCTTTGTACCACAAATTGGACATGCAAATTTTCCCTTTGTTTGAAGACCTGCAAGATCATATGTAATTGGATTAAATATGTCATTTTTTATAATTATATATAATGAATAGATTATTTTAAAACATGCATGATATCTACTTCATAAAATTAAATATCGTTAAAGTGCAGTCGAACGTTATAACATACCACAAAAATGTGTTAGCCCTGGGGCATCATGAATTGTCTATACAAGAATTGCATGGAATTGAAATTCTCTTTGTCCTATTGTTCTAGAGACGTCATACATAGTGACACCATTCCATAACTTTAGTAACTCGTCGATAAGAGGCTCGATATATACATTCATATCTTTAACTTGGTACTTACCTAGTTGAATGAACATAAACATTACATAATTATTATAACCATTTTAATCGCAATATAAATAAATTAATGTACATGACTGGCTAAAATGAAAAATATAAGTCATTATGCAACAAATAAGACAAATGAGATGCTACTACATTAAAGAAATTGGATAAACAAATACCGAACACACACAACACACTATGTAAGCCCTCTTTATCGACATCCATGGAGGAATGTTATTATTGATAACAAAACAGCTCACACCAAGTAAATAGATCTCAGTTTCCAAATGGATTGACACCGCCTCGCTGCCAACAGCATGAGATTAACAGGTTCTTTCCTTTAAAGTGTGGCCATTTTTCCTCCATGTCCCTAAATGCATAACCATCCCCAGACTTGAACAATGTCATCTCCACTTCTATTATGCTGGTAATCCATAAATTGTGCTAAGCTTTCACACCTAAATAATCATTGCATACGTGGAATAATGGGCATATAACAAAGAACCTTGTGAGGCACCTTTTTTGTTAGTTGATCTGTTTGATATCTACTGATATGAAATTCTAGGCATTCTATTGTAAATTCATGTTGTTTATGATATATAATATGATCATTGTGACATGTATCTATTGCTTGATACTCCATTCCAATATCTTTCATAATGGCAGATAAATCTTGGTATGAGCGAGGTAAAATATTAGATAGTGCTAACAAAAATTCACCAATCAATATACAACAAAAAATAGTTTGTTAATATAAATAATATTAATAGTACATATTTCATCATTTATTTACCGTGATGAACTAACAACAATTAAAAATAGATGAAAAAGATGGCATATGTACATGGTGACCTTAATGATTCTGAGATTTCATATGTTGGATAAACCATTCTATAACCTTCAAGTCTACCAAGAACAATACAACAGAGAAGAGCGTTTGGAGCCTCATAAAGGCTCAGATGGTTCTCATACAGGTAAATCATGAACATCATCAAAGTCATCTCGAGCCATGATCAATTGTGCCACTAAATGTTCCATGGATCAATGTATTTGTACCATCATATTCAACTGTGTTTTTTGGCACATGATCATCTTCTTCCATAGGATCATTAACTTTATCTTCATTATTCATAGCTCCATGTTCCCTTCGCTTGTAAAACCACAATTCTCCCAGTCGTGATAATTCATATCATGTGCCCTAGGGTGCCCACCTTTATAATAATGATAGATACAAATAAACCATGATCATGATCAAGTTATATATATATATATATATATATAATGTTAAAACGATATAAACATTTACAAATTCAATCAATATAAACACATATAATGAACAACTTACCAATGGACGATAATCATGCCCCCCTTCAATGTGACCATGTTGCCTACAATGTTTCTTAGCTGTTGTGATTAAAAGTCTTCTCGTCTTTTAGCCCTTGCAATTATTGCAAGGACAATAACATTTCCCATCACCCTTTCTTTTCAATCTAGCCCACAATCTATCAAATGTCTCTTCATTTTTTTCTGGACTAATATTATCTGACATGATTTTTCTTTACCAAGCTTGAATACTTAGATCTTCAAAAAATATCAAACTCACTCCAATATTTTTAAATCATAGACAGGTAACAAAATCTAATAATTTTGATATTTTATGCCAAAAAAATTGGCATGCAACCACCCCTGCAAAAGAGAAGATAGTTTGAAGTTAATGACCCCAAAAAACACTTTAAAATGCTAATTCTAGAACTTATTAAATTCTGATTTTACTATGATTTCCAACCGTTAGACTCCTAAAATCATAATATTGAACTTGCACAACAAAATTTGGAAATGAAATTCTGAAAATGCACAAGTCTAAAAATGAAATATGATGAGATGTTGCGTTAAAATATGATTTTCAAACTTGGAAGTACAAATTTGACTTCACAAATGAATTAGGAAAAAGACAATGACTACCCTCAACTTAGCGATAATAGCAAAACACTGTCGCAATAAATAGTCGAACTCACTTTTATTTATGTCAGCCACAATTTGATTTTGCATGTTCATTGAAAATTTGATGAAAACTCAGGTTCGTCAAAATTTCGACAAACGTCGGGGATGAAATTTAAAAAAATTGAAAATTACACATTAAATATCACAAGTACCCGACAATACATCTAATTATACATCTTTCGTCGGATTTTGCAGTAAAATGAGTTAGTGTTTTTTAAAATATGCAATTTCCATGTTAGGTAAATAAATACATTAGAGATAGGATAAATATCACAATATGTTTCATATACATATATATAAAAGTGACTGCAATGCTTGGCCAAGCTCATGTTGCATAAAATGCAACTCTGGGTAGATTTGGAAAAACAAATCTACACTCTCTAGCACCCATTCCCAAAAGAAAAGCTTATCATATCAAAGGGGTATCCCTCCCTTTTAGACCATATATTAGCAACATATTCTAGTGTGCTACAGTCTACCATTGAATTCATGTATCACTCCATTTCATTAATTGTCCACAAACAAGTCATTTTAATCAGGTACAACCATTCATTCATCCATCATAGTCAATCATTTACATGTTGCAAATCCATATTGTTTTATCACTATAGTTCCTTTCTTTGCAATCAATTCTAACAATCTTACTCAAAGATTAATCAAGATGAATCAAAAGGTATACTGCATGTATGTGCATGTGCATAAATGAAGCATTTATGCACGTGCACATATATGCCTAAAGTGAATAGAGTTGGAGAATGTGTATAGGTTCTGAATAGAAAAAGACAAATCATCCTTACATAGAGGAAATCCAAATTCATAAAAATTCAACGTCAACTTGTTTAAATGCTTCATTTAATAATTCAGAGACATTTATCCACAGACATTTAACCAACATGATTTGTTCCTTTCTTTGCAATCAATTCTAACAATCTTACTCAAAGATTAATCAAGATGAATCAAAAGGTATACCGCATGTATGTGCATGTGCATAAATGAAGCATTTATGCACGTGCACATATATGCCTAAAGTGAATAGAGTTGGAGAATGTGTATAGGTTCTGAATAGAAAAAGACAAATCATCCTTACATAGAGGAAATCCAAATTCATAAAAATTCAACGTCAACTTGTTTAAATGCTTCATTTAATAATTCAGAGACATTTATCCACAGACATTTAACCAACATGATTTATTTATAATTTTCCTAGTAATCATTACTAGAGAAATATCAGTTCATTCATAAAGAAAGAATACATTCAATCAATTCCAATTCTATTTTTCTGGGTTGTCTATTTGCTGTTCAATTTGAGATTTACCATTGTAATAGTTTACAAAAAACATCAATAAATTGAATCAACATAACTATTATGAGCTATCAAACAAGTTTCCACTTTTAAAGGAAAAGTGGCTGATATGCATGTTATTGTGAAGATGATAACATGCTATGGATTCCACAATAGGGTCTTCATTATAAATTGAAAGCATTTAAGCTACGGTGGGGTCTTCCTTTGTATGGAAGCACCCAATACATTTCTAATATAACAACTAGCATAGTGGGTCATTTCTTTGACCCTAGATAAAACATTGGAGTAAATCAATAGTGATAACACAAGAAAGTATGGGGTGATCCCATAATAGTGGTTTACAATTTTTGGCCAAACTGGACACTAAAATTATTATTTTTAACTAAATCTTCACATTCGGGCACCTATAGCGGCTAAACCGTGAGGAATTTGAAGATTGTGTAAACTAGAGTCTCATCAAAATTTGTTAGTAGATTCTAAAAATATTTTTTTCAAAATTTTTGGAATCAAATTGCAGTTCTTTTTCCATCTCCCTCGAAAATTGATTTTTTTTCAGAAAACAACATTTTAAACAAGTGACGCACACCGTATAACGCATAACTTTTTTTCCATGAAGGATAAAATTCTAATTCTTTCAAATTTAGATTTGTAACTTTGATATCTAGTGCTTCCACTTGGTTAGATAGTTTTTTATTGAATATTGTTTCCTTAATCAAGTTTCAAAGTCAAGCGATTTATTATTCAGACACAGCGCGACCGTATAACGCGTAACTTTTTTTGTATATGCCAAAATTTTATTTTACTTTTTTTGTTGGATCAAGGACTTCAATATCTGGTGCACTCTTTTTTTTCTTCTTTTTTTTGATAATCTTCTATTTTTCCACATGTGAAGAACAAAGAAATTAATTTTCGATTAAAAACCTATGTTAAATAAAACTTAAAAAACAAATACATAACAAAACCAAAACATATTAAAATTATATTCATTTGATAGCTTGTTCTGAGGAATACCATAATCATTTGAAATAAATTTTAAATGAATTCATTTGATCCCCCAAAAGCTAAATCAAAAGTGATTTTTTATCAGCATTTTGATAGGTGTAAAGGAGACACATTTATAGGTATGGTTTAAAACTAGCGAGGTTCTATCCAAGGGGGTTTGATCTAAGGTGATTTGATCAAACCCTCTTCAATTGGAATCCTTAAAATGGAACTTTTTAAGGCTTAAATCATTATATTTTCTATAAATATGTGATTTCAGCTAAAATTCGTTCCTCTCAGGAATTGTAAACCACTATTGTGACAGCACCCTATGCCTATACACACACACACACACACACACACATATATATATATATGCATATATACATATACACATGCACCACTAACATTTGCATGATAATCTCAAAGGGATTCTATATCTCGCGGCCATAGGAAGGTCAAATAATGTTTCACAGTATCTATTAACATTTAAACTTACATGAACGTTGTCTCATTCGTTTGAGAAGTATCATCGAACAATGAAATCGTTCGGCCAAAGTTTCCATAGAATGATAATTCATTCTTCACAGTTTAACCTTTATAGAGCACGGTGAGTGTTATCAACAAATGACAATAACAGCCTTATCTTGGCCATGCGTGGTCATTGCCATAGTTTACCACCGAAAAGGTGGAACGATAAACATACACATACATTCGAACGATGCATGTCGTTCTCTATTGGCAACCATTAGCAACATGTATTACTTGGCCATAAGACATGGCGTCCACAAGGTAGTGATAAAATAAGCTGATTGCCAAATGGCATTAAGCAAGAACATACATTGCTTCATAGAGATTGATAAGACAATATGTTATTATGGACCAGCTGAATGGCCTTAAACCTATGAAAGATGAACACACAGGTATGATTCCACTGTGGGGATCTATTTGATACCCTCACATGCAAGATATAACAAGGCAAAGGCTCGCTATGAAGGCTTCGGCCCCAACTGAACCAACATAGTTCAACACAAATCGACCAATAGAGAAGGCATATGAATGCTAGCTCACATAAAGCTTAACAAAGTTGCAAATGAAGAAAATTCATTCAATTTCAAGCAACATCAATAACTTGGATTTCACATTACCTTAGTTCTCTACAAAACTAATGATGAGAATGGCAACAATGCTTCAATTCCTCTACTTTTCGCCCCCCCCAGTCAGTCCTCCTTGATTTTTCCTACTTTTCTCTTCTTTTTGTTTGTTGCTTAATTTCCCCCTCTTTTGTTCAAATCTCCTCTTGCTATTTTTAGGAGATAGTGGTCTTGAATTCCTTTGTCTCCATAACCTTACCTAGCCCCCCACTCCTCTTTCTGAAGGTTGACTGAAGCTTTTTTTTGTCATGGAAGGGGTCGGCCCCTATCCCATTAATGATGGGAGTTATAGATTTTATTCCACAATTCTAGTATTTTCCATGAAAAGTAAAAATTTAAACCCAAGGAAAACATTCATATATATATATATATATATTCATATACCCATATGTATATATATATACACACATTTATATGTAGTATTCACCTTCATAAGACTATATACTTATGCACATATATTCAAAAGGTATATTTTTTTCAACTTACATATCTATCTTATCCGTTTCTTTTCCTTATTCAAAATACAATTCAAATTCATCTAAAAGAACAAACAATGAAATCATTTTTCATACGGCAATTGTATTTAATGAAAATGAGTTTCTTTTCCAATTTTATTGAATATCAATTTGGATTAGATAAGGTAAGGCAAGTATGCACTAATTCGTTCTTTTCATTAATTAAAATTCTCACACCGAATATAAATGAAATTCATCATCTTTTCAAACATATGCAGATGTCATGATCTACTATGGTGTGTGAGATTCTAGATTCCATTCTTGCTTACCGTGGTCATCCGGCTAAGTGTGCCTACCTCAATCAAGTTCTCGTCCTTCAACCTATTTCCTGCACACACATTCTTACACTCTTCCACTTATCAGTAACCTTTGACCGATAATCTCATGAAATGATTTTTTTAATCACAAAATTGCATAATATTCATTCTCAATTTTGTGGTAGCATTTTATCAAATCCATAAATAAAAATGATAAATTCTATTTTCCAAATATTTCAATTTTCTCAATATTTAAAATGCAAGCATTGAAATCGAGATATGACACTAAGTGTATTAAGGAATGAAATAGCACTAATGGTGCTAAATAGAGTGCAATAAAAATAGAATAACAATGCTAGTGAATAGAGAATGTGATCCCAAGTACTAAAGGCAATAGAAAATGGTATTCAACAACAATAATAGTGGGAAATACAGAAGAATACAGGGCAAAAGATACAAGAAAAATCACCTCACAAATGATTTGAAGGAAATAATAGATGAATGATTTATGATAGTTCAAATTTTACAAGAGAGATTGATAGAATGAGATAATAATTCAAAAATAGGTCAAAGAGGGAGAAGAAGGAGGTGGGTGGCCATTGAGATTATCTCCAAAGAAGTTACTTACAAACTTAAAGTGTGACAAGGAAAATAAATACCCAAAATGTTCAAGGATTGATGAAATGTCATAGGAATCTAACATTTCATGTGGGAATTTGAGCATTGTGCTAGTGTCTAGACATTTCCAACTTAGAAAGGATCTAAACAATAGAAAACAACACAAGGATGACACTTGTGACATTAGGTTAGGGAAAAATGACAAGAAGGTTCCAAGACTATGATACCATGAGGGAGAAGGTTTGGGAAATGGGTTGAAATGACCTAAAATTCATTAGGGGAAATGAAACCAAAGCAAGCACATAATATAACATGAAATTGCAAGGAAATGACAATTTTTGACGTTACAAATTAATATTAGTAATAAGAGGTAAAGTAGTAGTATTGTATCTCGATAGATGTAGGACAATTTGGCTAACTAAGATTTGGGAAATAGTACACTATACATGTAAGATCTTACAAGTTAGTGACAAATTATAGAATAGTGCCATCTTTTGATGTAAATAATTTTTTTATGAGTAATATAATGAAGTTTTTAGTTCTATTTGTGTGGTATATTAATTTAAATGACTGAATACTTCAATACTTTTATAATATGAGTAATAATTATAGACTTACAAAATCAATAATACTAAAACTAACTAAAATGGGAATCACCTTTATTCTTACACATGAAAATGAGTGATGTATAAGGGATCTTTGAGAGCTATTGTATTGTGGTTAAGCTCTTGGGCCATTTCTGGCATTTCAAGTGATGCACTATCCATTTTGGGTAGTTGTTAGTTTGTATATTACTAGGTGATGATCATGAAGTGACCAACCCATTTTGCTCCCAACAAGTATATTAGAATTTGATACATCAAGTAGAAAATGAATATATAGACCTATAAAATTTCTATATATTGATATATATGCATATTTATATACAAAAGTATATACTAATGCATATGCACACAACCATAGAAGCATAATTCTCCAAATTGACTTGCCACATCTTCTTTTTTTTTGTAAATGAGGATAATTTGTTACAAATCACTAAGATGATCTCCTAAAATAAGAAAATTGAAGGGAATAAATCCATATGCAGTAAACACCAATACATCACTTATACAACAAAACAAACTTGAAAAGCTAGAAAATTTATAATGCCTTGATGCAACAAAAGGCTTGAAATTTTTGTAACCCATATGAAATTATATATGTTAATATTACCTATCTTCTTTATAGTGAGAAATTTTTCTTAGTTGGTGGTCAAGCACATGATCAATATGTTATGTTTAATGCTTTAATTCACAAGCTTTACATGTGTGGTGGTATGTATAAGGAAAAGTTTATTTTAAAGGATATTGTATAAAAAAACTAGAAGATATAGGTTTTATGTCATGTGCTCACATAATAAAGTTTATATGCAATTTAGGATGATTTTAGAAGCTAATAAACTCTATTATAAGATTTTTGATAGTGGCTATGAGTTTAGTATATTAACATACAATGTTTTAGTTAAATGGAATTTGTAAACATGGTAAATTGGATGATGCCAAGATAAATATGCATGGTATGTATATTTAGAAGTATATGTGTGTATGCATACACACATACACACTTACACACATATATACGAAGATACACACAAACACCTTAGATGATAACCTATTAACTAATAAATATATAATATACTAAACACTAAATGAACTTTTTAGGTGTGGAGAAATAGTGCACCACTTCTTAGAAATTTAACTCAATTCTTTGTCATCTAAGTATATTCTTGGAATGGCATGCATGCCCTAATCTCACAATAACCTATATATTTTTATACCTTTTTGATTCAAACTTGGAATATTTTATCACACTACATTCACACAATACAATATGGTAATTCACTAGATCTACTTTTGGAGATAATGCATATCACACTTTTGCAATCCAATTAGGAAATGAACCATAATCCATGTTTCCCACCTATTTGATTATTGTTTCATCATAATTTAAATTTTATTTTGTCCTAGATATTTATATTTAGCATATAGTGTTTTCAATTTGTGACAAATGATGAGGCCACTATACTTGACCTTAATATCACTACTCTATCCATGTAAGCTTCCTTAATAGTCCTAATCCTTACATTTAGATGTGCCTCCAAAATTCAATCCACCATGATATTATTAACAAGTGATCATGGAAAATATTTGTCTTGGTTTGACATATCTATTCTACATAAGCTTTCAGTTGAATTGGCTCTAGCCCACAAACTTTTTTTATATATGCCAGTACTATCGAACATTTATAGCTCTTCCTCATGATCTATTAGAATAGTAAGTGGGTCATTCTTTTGATGGTTGTAAGTCCTAGTAACTAGTACATCAAAATAGTACATCAAAATACTATAAATGATACCCCACTTTTAGTCAACTACTTTAGTGAATGACATCTTTACTTGTTACATCCACTTCCACTTTACATTTTTAAAGAAACTTTATTTGATGTACCAACAATTTCTTTTACTTCCATATTTGTTTCATTGTCCATAATTTGTCACAATATTATTCTTGAGAACCAATTTATTTTTCATAGGTAAATTTGTAACAATATTAGTAATGTCTTGATAAAAAAATCTACAAAAGTCAACATGGCCCCTTTACAAGTTGGACCTTAGTATTTGACTCTTCATTTATAGTCACAATTACAACTTAATTGACCTGTAAGAACTTATATTAATGGTGTTAGGGATTAAATTTGATGGCCGTATGACCGTATTTAGAGATTTTTGTCGTAAAATACAATCAAAATTTTAAGAAGATTGTATCAGATGAAAGGAGAGATTTTGGATAGACTGTCAAAATTTATATAGAATTATAATGATATATATATTTGATTTATATATAATTTTTCTTACACTAAGGTATATCATAATGTTTTAAGGGCACCTTTGAATAGATAACTGTCATTAAAAAAAATGTTGACAGGCAAGGTTGACCGTCAAATTTAAGCCCTGAATGGTGGAAAAGAGATCAAATTTGAATAATGAATACAATAAAATTAGACTAGGTGGAAGTGGTTTATGGATAAACATGAATAAGATTTTATAGTTTAAAAAATTAGTACTTGAATGGTGCATACTTTTGTTTGAACATATTCTAGTGGGATGTTGATTTATATAAATCTTTGCTTGTATAAATAGTTTTAAGATATACTCTTTAATATTCACATAAAAAATAGAATTTAAATATGCAATTAAATTTTCATAAAACATCATAATTAGATACTGCGTGTTTTTGAAAATCTAAAATTTAAACAAATTTAACTTATTTTAAACAATATAATAGTATTTCTTAAATTAAATATATCCATAATAAACAAATAACACATTTGAATTAAAATCAATATAATCAAATTACAATTTGACACGTATTAACTCCTTGGCCAATACACTCACAAAACTCAAACCCTCCTCTCCCTCACAAGGGAAAAAATATTTGAACATTTTCTTGAACCAAAAGAAAATCAAAACTAAAAGAATACATAGTCAATCAAGTGGAAACTAAAAAAAATTGACTTCAATGAAACTATCACTTATATGATCATCCATTTGCAGGCAAATTCTCTCCAGATAAAAATGATTTGAGTAACTGCAAAGCACTTTGAGGTTGGAAGAGAGGAACTTCATGCCCTGCCCCTCTAATGGTGGCGAAGGTTAGACCTTGATATACTTCTGTCCACCCTCCAACCTATTGATTCATAATCATGTAAGTGTATCTTAAACATAAATCAATTATCAAACAGATATATGTACTTAATATAAAATTATTCAAAAGATTGTTTCTAGAATCAATTGTGTCATAAAAACATACACAACTAATTTTAGAAACAATTTTCTGAATACTACATAAACTGTTGAAAACTATAATAGAAATAATCTTTTCAATACTACATAAATTATTTAAAACTAATAAAAACAATCTTTTGAATACTACATGAACTGTCAAAACTAATAGAAACAATCTTTTCAATACTACATAAACTGTCTAAAACTAATAAAAACAATTTTTTGAATACTACATAAACTATCAAAACTAATAGAAACAATCTTTTGAATATATATAAACTGTGAAAAACTAATATCAATTCACAAAAATATTGAGAAATAATACTAGATCCCTAAAGAAGGAAAGTTTATAACCTGTTTGGCGGAGTACCATGGGTACCAACGAGATTTCACAGTTAGATTAAGTCGTTTAAGAGAGAACCTTGTTGCCGTAACTGGTACTACTGAATCTTGGTCTCCACTGTTTATCATGTATTTAGTTTAGACAGTATAGTGTGGAGGAATTTATACAGTCGGTGAATTGTGGTTGAACACAAAGATCTATATCTCTAAGATAGCAATGGAAGGCAATAGAATAGAAGTATAAACAAACCTGTACATCCAAATCCTAAGGCCGGAACCCTCAATTAGCTCTTTATAGATTGGTAGGATAGAGAAGTCTGAATCCTTCCAGTTGCGTATGAGAACATCACTAGAAGTGCAAAATGTAAAGCTTCAATAATTACATACTTTTCAAGAAAGTCAGAGTACAGGGATTGTTTTCCAAGATTGCACTTTTAAAAAAAAGGTCAAACCAACTCTGTATTTACTAATTTACCTATTGGGTATTTTCAGAAAAGAAATTTTAGTTGTTATCGATGACAAGAGGAAATTAAATTGTATTGCCACACCTGCATGCAGTCCAACTGTATGGAATGCCTGTAATATTCGCATGAAGGGCTTTCTGCACATCGGCTCTGTTGTAATATTTCTCAGCATAACTTTCGGTGCAAGGATCATAACCTCTCAGTCTAAGCAACTGCTAAGTCAGATTAGGAAAAAATAATTATTTTTTTGTGTTGAATAAGTGTAAAATTATCATTAGTTGATTGTGATTCGAAAAATCTATTGAAAAACATACATTATTAAAATAAAAAACAATCATACAATCATCATTTTATATTAGTAAAACATGAAAAACAGGCTTAGAACCCATTAGAAAGAGCAGTGAAAAGGATAAGAGCATTAACTTTTTGATTGTTGAATTATTAAAAAAATTATGTAAAACAAATACAAATATGTATTAAATGTTTGAAAGGTGAGTATATACCGATTTTTTAAATCTTAGAGATGATTTTTTTCTATCTCCGCTAGACTTGCCACAAGGGGCAGTGTAGATACTGTATTGGTCGATGTTTCCAAACTCTTGATCCATTGCATAGTTGAGGAAAGAGTCACAAGTAGGAGTATTGTCTTCCAGTCTAAAATTGCAGTTTCTGAGAATGGCTTGATAAGTTCGATCAGATATCAGGGCGTGACTCCACCAGTAATTTACAGTGCCCAAGTTGTCATAAAAGTCATCTGTAACCGCGTTGCCTACCTGCAATCATGTTATATTCATATTTGTTTCAGCTCTCAAGCTTCCTTCGCTCACTAAGTAATGAGAATAAGGAAACAAAGTGTGTTTACCATGAATCCTTTGAGGTTTATAAAGGGCTTAGAGAGTCTTTTGTTGTACTGGTAGATTTTCTTTGCAAGCTGTGGGATATAATGTCCTGTGTCAATTGGAATTGAAATTGTAATTATTAGTTGGTATGAGTTTTTACAATTTATGAAGAATTGTATGATTGTTTTGGTTTTAATTGTGTATATTTTTAATCTACATTTCAGATCACATTAAGGATCCATCATCAAGAAGAGGAGAGTGATTCCAATGATAGATCACGAGTGTGATCTGAATGTTGATTGAAGAATATACAATTAAAACCAAAAACAATCGTCAGATTACAATTATTATTTAAAAAAAAATTTAATGAATACAATAAAATAAATTCTGTAAACTAAACTTAAAATATGTATTGTGCAGAAGGCCAAGTAATCCAAATTAAATTTAAACTTCAAAATCAAATCAATTGTTTAAAAAATCTTTATGATTTTTTTTATCAGTAAACATATTTAACACTATGAATCTCTCATGTTCTATCAAATTTATGTGTGTAAAGAGTAATTGAATAATGGGCTAGGTAAAAGAGGACCTGCATAACTCTCTCCTGTAATGTACATTTCTCTATATTTGTATTGAGGGAACCTCGCAAACCACTTGATTAAGAAAATCAACGAATCCTCAGCTGCGAGGGAAGAAACATAGTAACGATAAGATTGCATAACTTACTAGAGGTTAACCATTAATGGATACATACAGGTAAAGGTAGGAGCTTCAGCTTACCAGTGCGTTCGTCACCCGTATCCTTTAAATTTGAGCTTGTATTCGTATATGAAAATCCCACTCCAGCCGGTGACTCCAGGAAGAGCAAGTTGGCCACTGAGAATGAGGTGATACGTGCTATGATTCAAGCTAACTTCCATAAATTTAATGGATAGAAAGGGGAAGGCTATGAGATTGTTTGAGTAATTTCTTTTGAAAAACTGTAATTTATTTGCATCAGACATAAATTTTCACTTAAATTTTTTTCTTCATCAACATTTCGGATCATATTCCATGATTTCATGTTCACTATAAGATTGTTGCTCCTTCCATGGGCTACTTACATTTATTCCAGGAGTATGGATTGATATAAAGAGAAGTAGCTGTCTTGTTTATGCGGAAAGGACCTATTTCCTCGGATGCTCCATATGCCACCGACGAGCACCCTGGACCTGCAATCAGGTAAACTCCCTACTTTAAATGTATGGGTAAAAACGGGTAAAACCATATCCAAATAAACAATAGATTTTAAAGTGAGTGCAATGTGGATCCATGGGAATGAATGACAATTATGATGGAGATTAGTTGTGGGCCAAGATTTATATGTCATCTACAATGTTTGCAGGATTTCAGCAAAGCAGCATTGTCTTTTACGTGTCTGTTTTAAAATATGGAATTTAACAAGCAGCAATGCCCACCAAATGATGACCATGATTGCCTAAGTCAATAAAGAATAAATGGCTCTTACCTGCAGTTAATTTATGCCTTTCACTCGATGTTGCTCTGAATTTATGCCTACATTGTACACTGTTTTTTGAATCTCATCATGTCTTCCACTAGTTCACAAGCTAACATGTTCTGACAAAACAAAATGCAATGCAGGCAGAATTCCAATTTGTAGTAATGATATTAGAGGTGAATTTGAGCTATACATTGGATGCTTATGCATGACCATAGCCTATCTTGGCTCTAATGAATGAAGAAAAAAATCATTCCCAAGTTTGGCAAAGTAACTAGAAGAGGAAGTAAAACTTGCTACACATACACAACTGGAGTCTGCTATGAAATTCTGAACTGCAGCGGTATGGAGGTAATGTTCAATTGCTACATTTATCAATGCACCCGCGAAGAAAAGTCCATTCAAAGGAATTGTTTCTGATGCCTATAATAGATAACACTGACTCTCTGAGCTCTGGCCGTGCATTAAACTCTACATGCAGGCAAATTTGGAAGTTAGCTAATAAATTTGACATCTGACAGAGCATTCCCGTTAGGTTTGTCAGCTTCTGCCAAACCCACTGGAGCTGTTTTAATGTGGTTTCATGAAAATATATACGTTACTGTCAAAATTCATCCATTGAACACATTGGGTAGAGTGTACAAGAGCTTGTCAGCAGTTTCACAAGATATTTCCTAAAAAGATTAAGCCTGTAAGAACTAGAAGCAATATGCTAAGTACATCCACCATGGCAACGACAATTAGACAAGTTAATATTGTGGGTGATTATCTTTCTAGGGAACTGTCTACTGAATTAAGAACTTCTTTCAAATACTTACTAGTACCAGATAGTTCCAATCATACAAAACAAAATGAATCAACAGTAGCTAGTATTGGCCTATTGCATTCCATGGATTGCCATAGGTTGTTAAATTCAAGCTTATGTTTGCAATGAAAAACCCATTTCATGATGTTTAACCTGAGGTGCAGCACAGGCGTTTGCAGTCAAACACTTGAAATGTGGAGAATCAAGAAACAAGAAATCCTGGAGATTGAAAACTCAAGAATAAAGAACCAAAAGAATGTGAGAAATGCAGTGTAGGATACCCCCATTAAGCCACAGAACAAGAGGCTTAGAGCTGGCGGTGTGAGTGGCCTCCATCAACCAGTAGAAAAGAGCCCGGCCATCTTTGGTATTGACTGTGACATATCCAGCATACTGCTCAAAGGACACTCGGGGCTGCCCAGGAAGGCGCACCACTCTATCCTTCATGTACTCCCCCGCCTCCACCCCACCAAGCGCTACTCCAGCCGCGTGGTACACCGTTAGTATCACAACAACCCACAAGCTTCTCCATACACGAGTCCACATCTCCTCCTTTCTAAACCACTAATTAACAACTTTGCTTTTAATTTCGAGACTCACAGCATGCGTTCAACTGCCCTTCTGACCTAATCCAGGCACGCGCGCACGCTGCGCAGAGGAACAAATCCCACTAAACTGTTTCCTCCAGCTGATGATTGGACCATGGAATGTGATCCCAAATGTTAATGCAAAATAAATCTTATCCCAAATGTTGATGCAAAACAAATTTTATACCGTTAGAATCCAAAAATAATATGCACTAATACTTATGTTTCTCTCAAACTGCAAATCTCAACTTCATTTCAAACCCACTAAAACTGCTCTTATCTCTCACTTATCCTTCACCACTCTCATCAAAGAACAGCCCAACCCAAAACTTTTGTTTCTTCTCAGCTGCATATCTTACCTCTTTTGTACCATTTCAAACTCTTTTATACACAGCCAAAACACTGTACAGCAATAATACTAGCTCATTTGTGAAGGACTATAATTACATATTATTATGCTTATGCCTTGCCAATAAATTCAAATTGCACACATTAATATTTCTAATCAGCAGCTTTATGGCTCCACACCACGTGCAGTTGGAGACATTCATAGAAAATTCTAGCATTTTCTATCACATTTGTTATCATCTACTGATTAGTCGTAGAATTGAAGGTTGTGGTTGCATCAGCAGTGAGCAAATACACGCCTTCTCTTTCATGTGAGCACTCTATTTAAGTATGAAACAAGTCATTTTGTAATGGAATGAAGGATTTTAATAACAGAGACTGATCAGTCTGTGGGGCCATATTATCCTTGGGACTAGTAGTAGGTATATACATTCATTCGGTGTTTTATGATCCATTTCATTTATATAGTTTCAGCTGTCACCATGGGCATATCATTATGTGGTTGGTTGGATGCTCAAATTTTTGTGCCCCAACATAATGAATCACAATTTGTGCGTACAGAGATTCACATCAGACAACACAGTCAAAAGAATCCTTCCAAGTCAAAGCTTTTCGATGCGCATTTTGCTTTGCCAGCAAGAACATTAATGACACATGATAGACTGTGTGTCCCCACCCTTAGCTTCCATTCTACTCACTGCTTTTAGGCTATGAAATCATCATTTAAATTGACCATTTTTCCTGCTTTTTTCTCCTCATCCACAAATCAATCTTTTGGGCGGCTGAGATGTTGCTGAAACTCATGTTTAAGCTTTGTATAGTGATGACAGCATTTAGATAATGCTCATGGAAATCCATTTCAGCATACGTTTACGTGGTTTACACCGGTTAAACTACCAACGTGGCATGTCCTCCAAAGGGATCTTGCCAGCAAAAAGACATAGGAAAGGCAAGTTCCTTTTATAATTTATGATGTTGGGATTTGGTTTATAGGCTGTTTGTAGTACGTAGGAAGTGACTTATGGTTATGATTTTTCTTCCAATATCTTTTTAAATATTCCTATAAAGTAAATTTTGAAATTTTATTTAGAAGTTGTGATGTTTTAAACATTAAGCAATTTAAAATCACATATAGAGGTGAAAAGCATGCATATTTTTATATTTTTTTGTTTATTTACATCATTTTGTATGGAGGTCTTAAGTACATTATCCTAGTATATAATTTTGTTTGATTTGGGGGCACTCACCACCGAGACTTTGTTTATCACTCAGAAATACCATTTTATCTCTATTTAGATTAATCTTAGTTTTTCGATTAGTGTTTTCTTTGCCTAGGTCAAGACAACTTGTACAACCTTGACCTAGTTTAGAGTAGTTCTCACAATCTTGGCACTTTTAGTTGCAAATTCAAATTTATTGTGCCCCCAAGTTGAGTTAGCTTAATCCAATAGTTACTCGTCAACATGCATGCCAAAATGTTAAAATGTGTGTGCCTAGGACTTGTATAAAATGACATCAACCCTAGATCATTTGGGATCACACACTCCAAGAATTACTAAATATCTCTATCATGATAGCTTTGTCTTTGTATTAGTCATATCAAAACCTTAGCTCTCATAAACTCAGTCTACTACTCAAGCATTTGTTGCACTTCATCCATTGTATCAAGCCTTAAACATTCACTATCACTACACCAAATCATTGTTAGCTACTTGCACATCTATTAAATAGATTGCTTGGTGTGTCTTCCAATTTATTGTAAAATTATTGAATTGAAACCAATACCGCTTGACTATAATTGAGGAAGACTCATGGATTTCTCATTGCCAAAATAAATTCCAATGGTGCTTCTCAACACCACTTAGTCTCTAAAATTGTAGATACATAGACATCAATCAAACAAATTCTATAGTTACCAAAACCCTAATGTGTTAGAGGTAATGGCCAAAGAGAAAAGATCAAGGCCCGCCTCAGGAGGTTCAAGGCTACCCTTATGGCCTTGATTTGAGCATTTACACAACTTAAATTTTCATGGAACACATTTTTAATAGCCTATTCATCCTAGATCTCATCTTAGATTCTAGCTATTTACATTCTATCAATAGTTTCCCTCTATTTGGATTCAAAGTATGCTTTTATTTTGATTATTATATTTTAGTTATATATTTCAAATTCATGTCTAGACTCAATTCATTTATCTCTAGGTTAATTTTTGAATTGATTAAAGTAATTAATTTGTTCTAGTTCTCTCGAGAGACTTGGTTTAATATATGCAGACAAGCAAACATAGAATGCAAATAAGAGGATTCAAACTAACAATTCAAAATCCATTCTATATCTAATTGTAAACCTTTAATTGAACTAAGAAATATACACATCAAAGATTAAAAAAATTGTAACAAGTCTCTTACCAACAAGTCTCTTGTTGCACTGATTTGCAAAAAGGAAAGAAATTAGAATTTTATGTTTTCAACACTAAAGGGAAATGGGAGGGAAGAAAAAAGTTTTATCTTGTTAATCTTTTGACTTTTTTAAAGTTCATGCGCATGAGTTTAAAAGGGAGTTTGTTTTGGGAAGAATTTGAGTTGCATGTAGACAAGTTGACCTCTTCCAAGGTTTTCAACATTGTTTGGGTTCTTTGCAATAATTTGTAAATTTTTTATGGCACCTAAAGTTGTTTCAAAGCTTCAATAAATGGTAGTGGGCAGTCTTAGGTTCATATTTGGTGATGAAGAATGTGTTGAAGACAACTGAGAGGGGGGTGAATCAGTTGTAGAAAATTATAACATCAAAACCCTCAATAGTAATTAGATCCACATGCATTTAATAAACCCTTATTCTGTTAAAGTGATTAAACATGAAATGCAAATAAAAAAAACTAAAATAACAACACCATACAGAAGACAACACTACATTTACGTGGAAAACCTAATGAGGGAAAAACCACGGTGAGGATTAGCTCACAATATAAGTAATTGAAAAACCGGTACAAGGGCTCACTACCATAATAGGATACACTGTCCAAAAGTCTCACAGCCATAGAAAGAACACAAGAAGATAGAAGAGAATTGTTACACAGAGAACACTTTCTCAATGCAATAGGAATCCACCACAATTGCTCCAACAAACTCGTAGCCTTACATGAAAGATTTTGGACACCTTTAGCTCACTACTTTTAGGAATCCAATACTTGAAATTCGCATCACACACATCACTCACATTTGATATCGCATATATCTTGCTTCTCTCTTGTATCTCACAACAACATTACACTTATTTATATCAACCTCAACCTTGAAAACCTTCTCCAATGTCAACAACTACAAATTCAAATTAGGTCGGCACCTAAAAATTCTCGCAGTGGATAGGAATGAAGGCGAACCAATATAAATCCTTCATTAGGACCCAAATAGATCCCAATACACTTCAAGACACTTTCATAAGCTCACATATAGTGTTAAACACAAGGTCAGCCAACACTCGTGCAAAGCACCATAAAACATTAAGTACACGCTTCCTTAAATCAATTTGTAACTTCCATACAACAAAGTTCACTTGAAAACAATCTAGGATAAACCTTGAACCACTTGAGATTCATCAAACACTTCATCCAAATTGCATCATACAAATAATTCAGCTCAGGATAACTAGTAAACCTTATTCACACATTGACATATGAAACTCACTTTGTATTGTACCAAATCAAGTAAAACCTTAAATACTGAAAGATACAAACATTATAAGCAACTTCCCAAATCCACATGTTAGAACTGTAAAATTTGAAAATTTTATAGTTGTCTATACTCATAAAAGTTTACCAAATAAGCCCATATCATGAATACAAAATTGATGTAATTTTCTTTGCATAATATATTCACCCATGTTATAGTCAGTATTTATCATTTGGTCCCATAAAATTTACCTAACTCCAAGCATTTGAATATATAAATTCATATCGGCATGAGATGATACAGGTCTCCCCGACCCATAAGTCATTTTATACTAACACATATTTTTCAGTGTATCGGCAAGAGGTCAGGAATGTCATACTGATAAAGTCTCATTTGAGGATACACATTGGGAAGATGCAGTTCATAGTCTCAACGAAAAATAAATTCTATCGGCGAGATAATAATCATCGGGGTGATAGTGAGAAGTCATATTGAGCTTATCTATGTCCTACACTCGAAGCACAAGGAAATATGTCGACCAGACCAGTGCCATCGGAGTGAGATTCCTAAGGTCAACCCAAGACATTCATCCAGTCTTGCCGATGAAGTAGAGGAGGATTCTGTTGGTAGGATAATGCTACCGGGATGAGTTCAAGATGTTCCGCTGACCCTCATGACATACCGACATAATTGTATTGGTAAGGGACTTGGCGATATGTTTGGAGGGAATGATCATTGGAAAGACATGATTCATGGTCTCACCAATGAAGAAATGCATCAACGGCATGAACTTCAGCAGAGAGAGATAAGAATGCCATACTGAGTGTAGTTCCATCGGCAAGAAAACCATTATGTCTTAGCGATTAGAATTTACAAAGAAAACATACTGGCAGGATTGATAAAGAACAAAGGAAATATTTCAAAAAAATACATATCTTTGGAGTAAGCTAAAGACTGTATGCCCGACATGCTAAGTCACAGCTCGATAGTTTTCATTGGTGGGAGTTATAGTGATATACTTAAAACTGAAGGGATAACTCTCGGGAAGACTCATAACGCCTGTGAAACTACAAGACATCTTAGCGATATATGATCTATCGATAGCAAAGATACAAGTGAATCAAAATAACTGTCGGGGAGACTCAAAGTGTCGGGAAACTACAAGATTTCTTAGCGGATGTTTAATGAACGTTGGTAAAATCCCTAATAAAAGGATCACCCAAGATTTGAAAATGTCTCACCGACAATATTACATGATGTGACAGTGAGAGTTTCGAAAAAAGACCTACTACACTCGTGTTTCAGCTAAAACATTAATGGCACCACGAAGCATAAGTAGTTTCATGAATTGAGGAAGATTCAATTGAAAGCATTATTGCGGAACTGATAGCAGAGGAAGCAAAAGGACAAACGAAGAACCAAGGCATTCTTCAGCTCAAAAGTTTCGAGCAAAATACAGTAAGTTTCTCGTACCTTAATTTTTGCAATTTTGAAGAATGGAAGCCACTAGTTCAGGAAAATAAAAGGGGAGAAAACATGGGGAAAGTAGTCAGTCCAAAGGGAAAAAACAAAAAACCAAAATTGAGCTAGAGGGCACTGAGCAAAAACTAAGTCAAAATCTTATCGACCAATTTCCTGGCTCTGGACCCAAAGCCAGATGATCTGCACAACTTAGGGAAAACATGGATAAATTGGATGACAAATGTAAACTCCTAGGAGATGTTTGGACCCTAATAAGAGGCTATGAATTGTTTTGTTTCCATTACTATTAGAGGAATCGCTTTGAACTATTATGTAATCCGTGGAAGCTTAATCTGGGAAAGTTGGTCTGCCCTAATGTATTTGTCAATGTTAAATTGGTGAGATTGTTGGCCACTCATTATAATTCAAAACTCAAAGCCATTTGTGACCCATCCGAGAAACCATTGATACATATATCAGAAGATGCAATAGGCGATGTTTTCAAATTGGAAGGGGTTTGTAATGAGAAGATCATATGTGAGGAATTAGAAAGGGAATTCGAGAGGATGGACACAATTTATAAAGGTTGGAGGTTGCCACTGCATAGAATTAGACAGGGGCGGCAAACCGGTTCCACTAGAGGATAGTGATGGACCCCCCTTCCATGTTGATCTTTTTGAACCCTATATGAAGTATACTTATTTCTCGGTAGGCCAAGTATTGGGAATGGAAGTCCTTGAATATATGTCAATCGTGCCTATGATAATTTTAGCAGATATGCAGTATCACAACTCTAGACCTTTTGATTATGCCTCATACATTTTTAAGAGGCCTGATTATGGGTTGATGGCAGTAAAAGGTGGAGCTTCTATCTTACATCTTAGGCATTATTCACTGTTGATGTATATGGTGTTGTATTTTGGACAGGAGTTAGGGTTGTGGCCTAAGGAGATGAGAATTTCACAATTTGATAAGGAAGGTATGTCATTGCCTGCTCAATTATGGACTGTTGTTTGGGACAACGGGTTTGCTAATTATTGTTTCATACACTTTGAGGAGTATTTTGTAAATCCATTGTACAAATTCTATAATCATCCATGTGCTTATTCTTTATCTGATGAGATAAAGAGGTTTCTCAAGCCTAAGGACTTCAATGGGCCAATTAGTCACAATTGGGGGGATTGGTATTGCTTGGAGGATGCCACCATGATTAGGGTTTATGGATTTGAGGATGCCCCATTCATTTTGCCTAAAACAATTCCAGACATGATTGCATACTTGGAAATTGTCGGGCAAATGGACTTTTCCAGCATCATGAATTTGAGTTGTTTTGGAAAGCAAGATTTTATGCCCAGCACACTATGATTCGATGATTTTACTACATTGGCAAAGGAAGGGTACAACTTGATTCTTGATAAGCTACTGCAATACAACATGAAAAGAGGACCACCAAGAAAGAATTTTGATCCAAAAGGGTATGTCAATTTTGCTAAACAAAAGATAAACTTTGGAGGGTATCAACATGTACCCTATCAATTTGATGATATGATTAGGGACCTGGAAGCTGAAGAAGCAGAAATGGAGGTTGAAGAATATAATCGAGGGTTACACGACACATAGTTGTTATCTTCTAGGGAAGAGGCATCTGAGGATAATGTGCCACAGGGTCAACCCAATAAGATGTCAAGATTGAGAACTCAAGATTATACCTGCCTTGCCAAGGAATTAAGTGTTGAAGAGAGTATAGATACAAACGCGAGGCATGTTGAGTATAAGTCATTTGTAGTAGATAAAGAATTTATAAATTCTCCAGAATTTAAGGCATTCTTATATAAACAAAAAGGAAAAGAGATAAGAGAAATGGTTGACAATGTTACATCAAGTAATGAAGAACAATTATTGAATGATCTAAAGATGAGTGTGGACAAAGAGATGGCGGGTATGACCCCTGAAAAGGGAAGAAAAATGTTAGAAAGTGTTGGTGTTATGATTTTTCCAGGATTGGATCTAAATTTTGCATTAGTCTTTGACAATTTTTTGAAATCTTAACAGTAATGCTACACACAAGCTCAGCCCAGAAAAGGTGACAGAAGTATATGCAGGGTCAAAATACAATCCAGATGAAGGGTCATTAATGATTTGGGCCTTGTATCCACCTCACAGGAAATTAGTTGTCATTGACACTGAGAAGGCATTTGGGAATGTTATGAATCTAAAGGTTGGGGAGGCTGATCCTGTGACAACAACAAAGATTGGGATCAACATAGCAAAACTGAACAAAGCTCAAATACAGATGTTGATCAAGGAAAAAGAAATGTACAAAATGAATAATGAGAGAATGTTGAGAGAAAATGACCACCTGAAAGATTTGTTAGGAGATACAATGAGATCAACCAAGCTGCTCACTCATGGTGAAAGTTCACAAGCAAAAGATCATTGGGAAGGATCAAGTGCATATTCTCAAGGGAAATATGATACACTTGTAGCAGTGATAAAAAAAAGACAAGCCAGTCTAACAACTTGGTTGAATAAGCTCTAGGGAATACATTCACATAACTTTGTTGCATTACAAGAACATGAAAGAATGGATGTTAGGATTCTGGAGAAGCTTCAAGAAATAAAGCAAAGGGATGCTCCTGATAGTGTGGCAATTGAGGTTGCAAATCATCTCATGAACAAACATAGAGACTTCCTTGAAGAATTGTGAGGGGATGTGCAGGGATTAATTGATGCCACTAAAAAGGGATTGACTGCATTCTTCGATGATAGAGGAAGATTAAAAGAAATGACTAGGTGGAAGGATGAAAGTGAGTCCATATTGCGATAAATTTTAAAGACAACTACCGCGAAGGATACATAACTAGATGAAGCATGCGAACAGAATGAAAAGATGGTGAAAATGGAGATCACGATCTAGAATGCATTGGGAGATGCAGATACGCATGAGCGTCGGCACTACTTGGACCACTTGTCGAAGATTCATTTATGGCTTAACAAAGCCTAATTACCTTTTTAATCTATTGTTGTTTTAACATAAAACATTTATGAGAGGACGCGTCCTTTCAAGTAGTTGATGTATAAATATCCATTTTTGGTAGCAAAAGAGATATAGTGAATAGGAAAATGATACAGTAGATTGCAATGTTGATAATCATGAGACTATGATGCATGTTTGAAACTATGGAGATATAAATGAAAATCATTTGATGTGGTGGTGTATTTCTAGTATCAGTTGTTTGTTGTGTTAATCGATAGTATTGCTGAAGTTGTCTCCAAGGTTGATGTTTTCTAAGTTATTTAAATTGATATAACAAGCGTATATTCAATTTATCAGTGCACATTTTTTGTATCTGTATGGTTTGATTAACTAGTTCTTTCAAGGAAAGATTAAATCCTTTTAGTCAATCATAGTAATTAGGGAACCTCATTTGGATCATTAAGAAGAAATTTGTAATCATTTTCTAGGATGTTTATACAAGATGTAAACTCAAATTTATATGCCAGACAATTAGAATATTTTCCAGAAAGAAGTTACTCATTTTAGATCTTTCATCTGACTCCGTACACTCAGAAAGGCACTAGTCTCCATCACTCCACCGTTTAGTTTTATTCATTTATTATATCTATTAATTGAACATAATAGTTTTAGCATTGATATTGCTTATACAATCTATACCAAAATAAAACATATTTATCCACTCCCATTTGCCATTGTGGGTAAATTACTTTAAGGAACAAACATAAGTCAAGTCTTCCTCATTCATATAGGTATACACGCCTAGGTCTAGCAGCACCTAAAGAGAAGAAGGTCTAAACCATTTGACCTTGTCTACTACCCTAAAACGTACCAAGAGTTTGGCAACCTCTTGAGGTATTTTACCTGTGTTTTTGAGAGCTAACACCACATAGCCTGAAGCCAAACAATAGAGAAACACAGAGCAAATAAATTTCTCCCAGACCACATAAAACATCACTAAAAACCTGATTCACACATTGGTGAAAATATCTTACTCTGTACAACAATCTAGAAACCCAAATTTTGAATATAGCAACCTCTAACAACCTTGAATAACTTGTCAGAACTGCACAAGCCTAGCCTCAATAAAGAAGAAACACAAAGCACAATACCGGAGCACATTCTAAACACTTGCATAACATAGTTTACCCTGTTCATCAAATTTTCTCAAAAACACTTGGAAACCAAGTACGAGAGACATCATCTCTCCACATTACTTCATTCCAACTCATCTTCAGACACTACAACATAAAGATAGCTCCATGTACTCATAACACTTCCCCAATATCTCAACTATACATGCACTACCTACAACAACCTATTTTCCACTTTTTCACAAATTTCTTAATATCCTCGACATCTTCATCATGCGACAACTTCCTTAGCACATAGTTGACATCAATGACAACACCAGTTAGTAGACTTCTTGTTGAAATCAATGACAACACCTTCATACTTGCAACAAGATGCATATCATATTATTCTCACAATGGTTTACTAGTTTCAATACCATGATGACTTGTTGCAAGGAGTTGTACTTGAGAAATTCTTTCACAAAAAAGGAAAAGAATGTGGAGAGTTTTGTGTAGTTCTGGAGATCATTATTTTGTCTATGCAAAGACATGCACATAAATCTTATCATGGCATGTATCTATGTGTTCAAAATTGAATTTTTGTTTAGATTCATTCATCTGGGCCTCCTTGTTAGATTTGTCCATAGTCAAAATTGTCATGCTTATTTTTCCAATAAAATTACTTTCTAAAGCTTGTTAGAGAAGACAGATAGATGTCTAGAGAATATCGAAACCCTCAGTAAAGGAAAAGATCACTTAGAAGGCTTACATGCAAGACATGTGGACAAGGAAAATGATTAGGGTTTCATGAAGGTTCACAAGAATGCAAACATTAACAAGCACAATCATAAGATCAAGAACTTAAGTGTATCAAAGAATAAAGGAAAAAATTAAGTTCACGGGTCGATAGTGTGCAAGTGAAGAGCTGCAATCGACAGTAGATAGCTTAGTATGGATTATAAATTATAGTGAGGTTGATAAAGGGTAGTTAGATGAGAGGTATGTTAGATGAAAAGAAGAGATAGTCTTATGAACTTGTTGCAAGTCAAGATTAAACACAAAGACAAAATCCACTTAGATTAGTGATAGGTTTCCAATATGGTGGAGGCTATTAGTATGGTTCAATACAATCTCACAGACATGGAAAGGAGATTTAAAATTCATGAAGTCCTCTATAATGAACTGTATGAATTGAAGAATTAGGAAAGAAAATGGAAAATGTATTATATAAGACAGTTGATAAAAGCCGATACAAAGACAACCTTGACTTGATCATAAGGCAAACATGTGATAAGACAGGTTTCTGACAGTCTCAATATCCAAAGAAAAAATCTTAAGAAGATACATGAGGAAGAATTATCGCAGAGGAACATGGGGAATAATGCAATGATAACTCCTTGATTGATAAATAGAGGATAATCATGGTAGGTGTAGTTGAGACAATATTGCAAACATCATGGACAAAAGTATATTGACACAATGCAATAAAACAAAGCATGAACCATGGAAAAGCTTATAAAAGGAACATGATAATATACGATGACAAAGACATTGACAAGATGCATGGAGAAAGAGGGGTAGAGGTCATGAAGACACCAAATTATGTGGTAATGGTCATTCTCATAACCAAGGGGGTAGTCATTTAAAGGACAATATTGAAGAACACAATAGTGACCATGCCACAAAGGAGCAATGATCTCCAAATTGTGACAAGGCTATGGGAGACAACCCCCATGCATGAAGGGAGACTGTGTATGCAAATACATAATAGTGTTATAGTCCTAACATGGGGGATGGTGAATACAGTCCATAGGAAAGTCATATAAATTATAAATGATATTACACAAAAATGATCGTGGGAAAGAAATATGATAACAACCCTAAGAAGATTGCATTTTTAAGGAAAAATCATATGAAGTTTTCCTTTTGATAGTTTTGTTGACCACATGAAATACATGACACAATTTCATGGTTTATTTTACAGTCATTTATGGTCTGTTAGAAGGTAGAAAGGATAGTATGGTTGTTTGTTTTCAATCACAAATATCTTCAACCTTTGTTGTCATAAATGATAGCCCTAGTGACCATCCACAAAGGGCAGTGACCATGCAAGGAGTAGTTATAGTCATGACAATGAAGTATTATAAAATAATAAAGGGTAGATTGTAGAGTTGTAAACCTTGCCAAGTATGCAGTGACAAAGAAGTAAATAATAAGGGGTAGTGAGAAGGTGGCATGAAAAAGAGGATAGACCTATGCACATTGGAAGACATGAATATCACAATGACAATGGTGCAAAGAAGTTTCAGGGAGGACAATCAATGACAAAAAATAATGAAGGCAGGGCAGTCCCATGAAGAAATAGAGAGGGATTTTATGATGATGCCAAGTGTCAAACATTTCCCTTGAAGATCTCCTACACCCTCTTGGGGTTCTTAATCATTTCAAACCTCTATCACATATGCTTTAAAAGAAAGTTTGAGCATTTTTTGGCAGTGTGATAAAGTGAAAGTCCAGACAATTTTAATGAATTGAAGAGCACCTATGAACAAGCTAGCAAAATGTTGTCTTGAAGGAAGCTAGTTTTCTGCTAAAAGAGAATCTCATATAGGTGAGAGGATATATTTTTTAAAAATAGAGAATAAGCTTCTTATACCTACTTGGATACTCAAAGGAATGATGGAGAAAAGAACTCTTCTTGCAATTTCTATGAGATAGGTATTCACAGAGAGACCATAGTCCTCGTGGCTTGTGAAGAGAGAAAGTGACAAACTTGAAGACATATCAAGATATCATGAATAAATGAACACATAGTCTTATTGAGATTATCTGTAAGTACAGTCATAATGAGAGGACAATCATTCAAGGGAAATAAAGGCATCCAAGGGTATGGGGTAGTATTTATTTATTATTTTTTTAAACAAAATTTGCTAATCCAGGCTTGGGGGTCCTTTAGGTCATAGAAGACTTTTTAAGGTTTATGATAGACATGTGAAGGAATAGTTATGAAAGATGAAGCTAAAGCTACACAAACACAATGCAGTGACATGAAGATTTCAATGAGGTAAGATTTCAATGCATATCCAGATAATTTTATTTCAAGATAGTCAAAGATAAGGGGTTGTGAGTCAAATAAGATATGACAGGAAACACTAAGCATAATGAAAGGTACATGGTAACAATGATTAAGGTTAATGAGAACAAAAGAGGCATTCATAAATGAAACAAGTATCAAATACTTGTCCTAAAAGAACCACCTACGCCTTCCTAGGAGACTTTTGACTATTTCAAACCTTTTTTCACATGCTTTATTATCAAGTTTGAGGAAAGTTCCAATAGTTGGGGAAGTAATGAGCAATTATGAGCAGTTGGAGGACATCTAGGAGGCAGTTTGGTGAGTTACAAAATTGATACAGAGAATTAAGGGTAGTTTGATCCAATTTAAAATCATCTCCAAGAATCTAGGAGTTGTTCAAGGAGTCTTGGTTGATAGATAGGGTCAAGGAAAGAAGTTTTACATTCAAACACCTTTTTGGATCATTTTAGAGGGCTGGAAAGTAGGGATGACAATTTTGGATGCCCAAGAAGTTTGACCTAGCAAGTTGAAGCAAAAAATTGTCTTTCATCTTTCAACACATGTTCCTAATATCTAGCAAGGTGTTGGATAGTATATTAGTAAGCATAAGGGCATATTTTCAATGAGTTCTTACTCTCTTGGCAATGTACTGTAACTTGTTTTCAAAGTTCTTTCAAGTTGGAGTAGCTTTGTAACTCCATTTTCAAGCATGTATAATAGTATGCAACATCTTTTGATCAATAAAGATAAGATTTTTACCTTCTTAGATTTGTTCATTGTGCAAATCTCTTCAGAATAGTTGATGTAATCTTGTGGTGATGTCTTTTCCCCTTGATTTCTATCCTATTTTCATTGCCTTTGTGCAAAAAGTATGTATTTTTACACTTGGGCTAACCAGTTAATAATAGAATTTAAGTTGTGATAGCATTCATAGCTCCTTCTAAACACTATCTTTGAGTACTAAACCTAGTTATGAAATACTTTTTCAAAGATATATGAAATTCTAAGTTGTGTATGTTTTGGGTTTAAATTCTTGATCATATTGTGTGTCCAAATAGCAGTATAGGCTTTGAAATCATTTTGGTGTATCACCTTATTATTCTTATGTTTTATTTTATGTTTTCTTTCACCCTTTTCTTAGTATGCAATAGTAGGATAAGTTAATTAAGTGAAGTCTCAAAGGGAACCAACCCTCTCTAGAGGTTCTTTTCCACTATAGGTGACAAACAACCTAGAGAATTTACCATGTTTCCCTAGTAGGCTGAGTTTTGCAACTTAGCAAGGGTGCACTTCTAAGTGACAAAAATTGCACATAAAGTGTTGATGTGCTCAAGATGAATAGATGTGAGATGGAGAGAGTATGTTGGTGCTCAATTTGATAGCATTCCATTGCATGCCAAGTCCTTGAAAATAGCTCATATATGAGCTATTTACATACTTGAGCCCGATGGATTATCAAGGGTTAGTATTAATTTAGAAGATAAATGGAGGAGATTTATTGAGAGTTTTAGATCCATGAGAAGCCTCCAAATTACACCTTATAGTTAGTACACAAGAGGAGTTCCATAATCCAAGGGATTTGGATGGTGGATATCTTCTTGGAGAAGATGGAGGGTGAGGATCAAAAAGTCCTTTTTTGGAGTCTTGTGAAGAGATAAGATTTTCTAGATTGAATCGACAGACAAGATTTGATAAGAGGAATTTATGGAGACTTGTGAAGGATGGGGCCATGTACATGGATGGAGTCATGTGCAATCTTGAGCCATGTGTAAGATTGACTTGGATAATGATGCTTAGCTTTGTGTTAGTGATTAAATTACTTAACTAATTGATTTTAGCCAATTAATAATTTAAGGGGGAATTTCGGAATACATAAAATAGTTTGCATTTATTTATTTTTTTGGAAGATTGGGATATGAATGATGAAATTAAGTAAATAAATGAACATTGGATTCATTTAATTAAGTTTGGAATATAGAGGAACTTGTTGAAGTGGTCAATTACTTAAATACAATTTGAATTTATTTAACTAATAGTAAGAAGATGGTTGTGAATGTTAATTAAATAATTAATTTTATTTAATTATTGCTCAAAGGGGATACATGTGAAATGAATCAAGAGATGTTAGGATATGGTTGCATCTAAAGCACTAAGAGATGATTTTAGGTGTCTATATTTTTTCCCTCTTTTAGACGATGTTATGATTAAGAGAAGCAATATAGGAACTAGTGGTATGATGCCTCGATCATTGGACAGAGGGGAGTGATGAAGAGGAATAAGGTGGGGATGCCCCCTCGAGAGGATAGGTAGGTTTGAAGAGAATTGGTGTGCTCTCAAAATGGATTAAAAATATGTTAATGATGGAAGAAGTGATGGGAGGATGAAAGGATGAATGAATCAAGATGAGAAAATTGGTTGTGAGATAGAGGGGAGGAAGGAATATTCATGCTCTATTCAATTGAGTAACTTGATGTTTTTTGCACCACTTAATGTTATTCACTAGAGTACATTGTTTCACATGCATAAAGGACCGACTCAAAAGAAAATATTGAAATGAAGCATATGTTGTATGGCACCATGATATGGAATACCATGGTGTCATTGAGGAAGTATGATACAATGATTGTGATATATTTGAAAAAAAATGATAACAAATAAGAGAAAACAAGAAAACATGCACAAATGATACGAAGACAAATAAGATTTTTCCTATAGTCAAGCTAAAAACTAATGATTGATTGATGATTATAATGATATCATTATTAACATGGGAATGCTATATCTCTATAATGATGTAAGAAGGGGACAATATATCTTGATGATTGGTTTATTTTATTTAAACAAGGTTTAATTTTTGGCAAGATTAAGGGTAAAGCCAATATATGCTTTTAGATGATGTGCTAGATTGCTTGGCAAGATTAACATGTATTATGATTTCTTCCATTTGGATGGTCTACTTTGGGACTACATGCATTAAAATGTGTAGAAGTTTTTTATAAAACTAATGACGAGGGAAGACCAAGTCTAGGGACAAGAATGAAAGTGATTGGGAGGTTAAGAAGTATGCTTGAGGGGTTTAAATGTTAAGTTTTTTCTTTTTTATTTGTTGGATGTTGGGACAAGATGGAGGGATTTGGATTTAAGATTTTAAAATTAGATTTTGTATGGGGATATAGAGATTTGTATTTAGGATATTGGGACTCGAGTTTCTATTTCCATGGTGAGTTGATAGTATCCCTTATTGAATAGCTACTACAGTGGGCCACATTGATTGTTGTTGCACGCATAGATGATGGTAGAAACCTTATTGATTGCTAAGTTGATTTCTCTAAACTATAAAGAAGCTATTGTCATAGCTCTAATGTTTGAGGAGGTTGCCAAGGGAAATAGAAGGTAGGTTGGATGGAGGATGATGGGGATTAGGTGAAATCTTGGACTAAGGGTGTGGAATACATGGGATAATGGATTGGATTATGAAAAATTAATGGATACAAGTATGAGACGGTGGAAGGACAAGGAAATATCATTGGACCAAGGGGAAACAAGACCAATAGTCACATGTACCATGATAGACATTGAAGATTTGGATGAGGATATGTAATTTAGGGTGGTGAGGATTGTGATGGGAATTTTGGGATTTAGGGACCCAAATAGATTTAGGATTTTTAGTGTTAGGATGGAGATATTAGATTTAGATGGAGGGTTTCAAGATTGTGATGGGGGATAGGGAATTTTTAGATTTTGGGATGGAATCATCTTTGGGATATGCAGATTTGGATGGTCCACTTAGATTCATTGCTTCTATTTTCCTTGGGACCAATATTATTTTTGTGCATCATTTTTTATTAGTGGGTGTATGTGGCCTTTTTGATCAATTTTTGTATTAGATTTAATTTTGATTTGGTAATATATGTTGATGTGTTGCAACACGTAGATCCTTATATTATTATGGACTCTTTCCTTTATATGCTTGTGCATCCAACTCACTTCCAAAATTGATGTTATGGTCCCATGGGGAGATATTATCTTGGAATTCCAAAAATTTAGTGATAACTTCATCATTTTGGAGCTATTCCAATGATGTGGGATTTTTTTTATCTTAATTAGGGTTTTTAGGTGATCAATAGTCAATGATAGTGTTAGGGATAGTGGTATGGGTATGTGCATGGAAATGGGGGACCAAAAGGAGGTCTCAAGTGGCCACCTTTTTTAAGTTAGTAAAAAAAATCTTGGATGAGAAATTGAAGATAGTTGCACTAAAAATTTGAAGATGTGACAAGAACAAGAGTCATAGTGCTCTAAACCTACTTTCTAAACTATATTTTTTTTTAAAATGGTGGAGATTAAGGGGTTCAAGAAGTGAAAGAGTAAAAAAATCTCTGTTTTCTTATCAAAAAAATACAACATGGTGTTTGGTGTGCTCCCCCTAATTTTTCTACTATTTTTTTTTATGCATAAGAGTTTTATATATTTATATTAATTTAAAAAAATTCAGAATAACAAGCATCTATCATGTAGGAAAGAGGGCTAACAAAAAACCCATGTAAACCAGCCCTCAAGAGCCACCACAAAAACTGTACCAAGATTTTATCAAACCACCATATACTGCTAAAACTAACGACCACTAACTACTGATAAAATTAACAACCACAAGCCACT
This sequence comes from Sequoia sempervirens, assembly GCA_007258455.2. Taxonomy (NCBI): domain Eukaryota; kingdom Viridiplantae; phylum Streptophyta; class Pinopsida; order Cupressales; family Cupressaceae; genus Sequoia; species Sequoia sempervirens. Next base: position 128,140 of record VDFB02272613.1, read on the forward strand.
ATAATGGCGAAAAGATTCCAGAGCAAACCAAATCCAGATTGACCAAAAGGACAACCACTACCCAAAAATAAAATCCCCTAGCTTACAAGAATTTATTTAAAACAACAAAAGATTTGAACTCCTCCTTCCAGTCTTCTTTGTCCACTGCCATGAACCCGAAAACCTTCTTCAGAAAGATAATGGCAACTACCACCATTTCCCTATGCCGCATTAGTCCCAGACCCTGCAAATCCAAAAGGAACAGGTAGATTTGCACCGTATCCTTTGAACTAACCCGTTCCATATCACAAGGGCACGAGCATCGTCTTCCTTCTAGTACCACTCTAATCACCTCATCAACGCCTTCGAACAGGTCCTCTCTAAACAACTTCAACAAAAATTGCTTAGCCTCTGCCTTCGACTCCAAATTATCCAACAGAGAGGCAAGAAAATGGGACAAGACATGCAAATTGTCTCTCTCGTACTTCATAGGACTCCAAATGTCTAGAACCCAACACCATCTTCATCACCGCAAGCACCAACGAATCATACTTCACCAAAATCTATTTCAAACATTGGTCAGTGACTTCCTTAAAAGAAGCATGTCTCGCCGAAGAACACAAGGATATTGGCGTATCCGCTCCAAAACAAGCAAGGCCCACAGCAAAAACCTCCACTATAAATTTCATACTCTTTTTCATCCTCAGCCTCCTATCATAGGCACTTGATAGAAGGGAAGGTAAGAAACCACAGTCTCCTCACATCTAAAAAAATGCATAATGCGAAAAAGAGCCAAGATTACCATAAAAAGACCAAGCTACAAAAACGTCTCCACCCCATCTAATCGTACCAACTCCCAGTGTGCGAGATGTCACACCAAAAGACACGAGCTCAAATATCTTGATAAACCAACATCAAAGAACATAGCGGCTAGCTAAAACACTGGCATCCCTCGTACTACTACCTTAAAGACTACACCATCGTTTGCCACCCTGACTTCCTTACTACCACCTCAGACATGAAGACCGCTTTTCAGTCGCCACAGTGCCTTACATGCCACCCCCCTCTGCCTTCCTGGAGGGGACGCCTACCCTACCACCCACAATGGCTCCTTACTACTCAACCCACTTCTCTAAATTCTTGACCTAACACTCCAATATTGGACAAAAGATCCACTTCAAAATTTCCTTCCCTTAACACATGATTGAACATTACTTGATTAAAATTTCCTACCCTTATCAAAGCAACATCCAACAGTTCACCCAACTTCCAGTTTTGAGTTTGTTTGGAACACAACGAATTTATTACCAATGAAGAGTCCCCTTCAATAACTACACAGCTCACCCCCAAATCTGCACATAAATCCAAACCTAAAAGAAGAGCATGAAATTCTGCAACATTGTTTGTGCCAACTAGTAAAGACTTCGCTAACCTCCCTATAATTACACCTTTGGAGTCTCTGATAATACACCCTGCACCAGAGGGGCTAGGATTTCCTTTAGAGGCCTTGTCGAAGTTCAATTTTACCCATCTTGGATCCGGTGGCATCCATTTTACCTTTTTTCAATCCTCTATCGTTGCAGCCTTTCCTAGGCCCCCATGAGTTGGAGTTCTCAAACCTGACCAATTCTTCAAAATCCAAGCATCCCACTCTGAGAAGTTTCTTGACTTTGAGTTCAAAACATCCAATCTAGCAAATTGAACAATTCAATTATATTTGCCTCAATTTTACACTGTAGCCTGGGAATTGAGAGGTCCTTGTCCTAAAAAATACGCCTATTTCTCTCTTTCCACACCTCCCATAAAACAATTGATGGGCTCAACACCCATAAATCCCCGAAGAGAGAATGCATGCCCTTGGATGGCCATGAATTTAACCAATCAAAGAGCTTGAATGGAAGAGTCGTTTTCCAACGAAGCTTGGAGCATAACCATTGCCAAATCACTTGCGTGTATTTACAATTTAAGAGTAAATGATCCACAGTTTCCACATCTACAAAGCAAAGAGGGCATCTAGAAGGGCCTTGAAAGACTAACTTAGCAAATCACTCACCTGTCAAAACTTTTCCTTGAGCTACCACCCAAGTAAACATTCCAGATTTAGGTAAGCACACCTTATTCCAACAAAGATGAATTGGAAGAGATGAAGATTCTACTCCAAACGAAGTCATAATAGAATAGCCATATTTGACAGAGTATTCCCCTATTGGCAAAGCATTCCATCCCAATTTATCTCTTTCTTCTCTTTGCTAGATTCTCCTTTCTACTAGAGTTCTCTCCATAAACTCCACATCTTGTTCCAATAAACCTAGCTTCCTAAAAGACTTCCACTTGATGAGACTGTCTGTTGTTGATGAAGATGCATCCACATAATCTTTAACCTTTGAGCCCCATACTTGTTTAGCTTTTTCCTTGATTCTACCGAGCACTGGATTCTCTGCTAACTTAGGAAGACCTTCCCAAGAGTCTTCCCAGAACAAGGCATCCCCTCCATCTTTTACTTCCCAGGTTAAATAATCCAGAATTAGATCCCTCGAGTTAAAAAATGAAGTTCCAAATTCTGGAACCCTTAGGAAGAGACAAAGTTGTAAGAAAGTAGTTCGGATCGACATCCAAATACTTCGCCTGGACAATTTTTACCCATTTGAGGTTTGGCTGAGAATGCATTATCCATGCTAATTTTTCCCCTAACGCCTTGTTCTGCAAAATAAGATTTTTCAGACCTACCCCATCTTCCTCCTTTTTTTCACAAATCTTTTGCCACTTCACTAAGGGAAACTTCTCTTGATCCAAGTTACCCTTCCAAAAAAATCCTTCATTATTTTATTTAAGGATTTACTTGTGCCAACTGCTAAAGGCAGACAAGACATCATGTATATAGGCAAAGCAGATATCACAAATTTTAACAATGTAAGCCTACCAGCCCAAGAAAGCCATTTGTTTTTCCAAGAAGTGATTCTTTCTTTAAAATGTTCTATCATAGAATTCCAGATTCCCCCACATTTTACACCCTTCTCAAGTAGGAGACCCAAATACTTACATGGTAATTGTCCTTTTTTGAAACCAAGAATCCTTAAAATTTACATTTCATTCATATAGGATCTATTCAAAAAGAAGACTTCTAACTTTACTTAACTGACCTCTTGCATCGAAGCCCGAAAATAAATATCCAAAATACTTTTGAGCCTTCTAGCTTCCTCTGGCGAGGCCTCTCCAAACAACATCGTGTCATCAGCAAATTGTTGGTGTGTTATAGAAGGAATACAACTTGTTACTTGAATACCTTTCACCAGACCTGAAGTCTTGGAATTCTCTATTTCCCTCCCCAAAGCTTCTGCCATAATGATGAACAAGAATGGGGAAAGGGGATCCCCCTACCTTAGACCTCTTGACGTAGCAAAGAAACCTTCAGGAGACCCGTTCACAAGAATAGAGAACCAAAGCGATGCTATCCAACCAAAAAGCCAATCCAACCAAGCTTTCTAGAAACCAAAAGCTTCCAAAACTTTAAACAGAAACCACCAATCTACTATGTCATATGCCTTCTTTATATCCAATTTTAGAAGCATAGTAGGTTTTTTCAACCTTTGGACCAAGTGAATAACTTCCTGTGCAATAATCACACCATCAAAAATTGATCTTCCTGGCACAAACCCTGTTTTCTCTTCCGATATGATACTAGGTAAGATATTTTTCAATATTTTCGCTATTGCCTATGCCAGAATTTTATATACAGTATTGCAGAGAGATATAGGCCGAAACTCATCCCATGTTTTTGGTTTTTCCTTTTTCGGGATTAAAGCTATTAAAGTATTATTCATCTCCTTTAGAATCCTACCTAAACTCCTTGAATCTTCAATCGCCTCAAACACCTCTGGACCCACAATCTCCCAACACTTCTGGAAAAAAGCCGTTGGAAAACCATCCATACCCAGAGCCTTCTCCGGATGAGGATCAAAAACTGCCACCTTTATTTCTTCCTCTGTAAACTTCGCATTCAAACTTTCCATTTTCTCTAAAGAAACCAGCCTTGGAATACCTCGCATACATTCTTCCTACGCACCCAAATGTGAGTCTTCCCAATCATTAAGTAAGTTATGAAAGAACGCAGCTTCCAAAACTTTTCTAGCCACAGGATCTTCAAGAAGTTGACCATCTACCCCTTTTATACAAGAAACCTGATTCAAATCTCTTATGGATTTAGTGGAATTATTAAAAAAAAATGTATTTTTGTCTCCTTTCAACCAAATTTCTCTAGATTTTTGTCTCCAAAACACCTTTTCCTTTGCTAATAAATCATTCAGATTTCTGGTTAACTCCTTTTCTTTCTCAAAATGCACATCATCCATGCCTTCCTGAATCACCACCTCTATTAAAGCTTCCAAATCTTCCTCAACTCTAAGCTTTTCCTCAAAAATATTTTTAAAGCAATCCTTATTCCATTGCTTAATCTTCTACTTTATGAATTTCAATTTTGTGACTAAATTGAACGTTTTGGAGCCACCCAGGGTACATTCTTTCCACCAAGAATCTAACAATCCCAAAAAACTGGGTTCTTTGAACCACATCATTTCAAACTTAAAAGGGCAACAAACCGGCCCTTTATCCCCATCAATACATAAAAGAACTAGGTAATGATATGAACCACTCCCAGAAATCATCTTACTATCTAATCTGAGTGGGAAAAGATGCATATCCCCTTTAAAGAAAAATCTATCCAGCTTCTCAGAGATACTACAAAAACCTTTCCTGCGATTGGTCCAAGTAAAACAACCATTACTAGTAAAAATTTCTACCAGAGAATTATGCTCCACAAAATTATAAAAAAAATGAAAAATTGAGCATACTCCCCCTTAATTTTTTAGAAACTAATTGGAAATAATTTTTTTAGATATGTAGAGAATAGAGTCTAGAATATAAAAAAAAAAATTAAATTAAATTAAATTTTGATGAACAAATAAAAAATGAAACCAAAAATATTGTACATAGGTTTTTGGCAAAAAGGAAGACACTAATAAAAAAATTAAAGATCAAAACATTAACATATTCAAAATGTAGAAAAAATTACATGGCTGGAAAGGTAAGAGAGAGCTTGACGTTATTGTGGTATTTTTTAGCTTGACATTGAAAGATGTGTAAATTGATGGAAATAACACTTGAAATTGAGTCATTTTTTTTACAATTTATAGAAAACACACATTTGGGTATTGACATGTAAGTACAACCCTTTGGGTTGGATTCCCAAGGAAAATCCAACCTTAAAGGTTGATAATACCAAAGGAAGATACAAAAAAAAGTATGTTATAGTATGCTCACACATTATAACATACTCATATTTTTTGAAGCAAAAATAAAATCAAGAGGGAGGAAGAGACAAAGAGGAATATTTAGAAAGGAAGAGTGATGTATAAAGATATAAAGAGATGGACAGAGGGAGATATAGAGATAGATATAGAGGGACATATATCTCCCTATATCTCTATTTCTCCCCCTCTCTATCTCTCTTTCTCTCTCTCTATTACTTATCTCTATCACCTCCTTTCTCTCACTCTTTCTCCCTCTATCTCTATCTCCCTATCTCTCTGTCTCCCTCTTTATCCAAATCTCATTATACATATATATCTCTACATCCATCTCCCTATCCCTCTTTATCTCTTTATATCTCCCTCTATCCATATCTCTCCCTCTCCCCCACCCTTTCCCCTTATATCTCTATCTCTCTATCACTCTATCTCACCCTCTTCTCTCTATATCTCTCCTTCTCCCCCCATATATATATATATATATATATATGTATCTCTCCCTCTCTATCTCCCTCTCTCCATTCCTACCTCCCTATCTCTCCCCCTCTACCTATCTATATCTCTCTCCCTGTTTCTCCCCCTCTTCATCTCTCCCTCTATCTTTGTCTCTATATCTATCTTCATCTCTATCTCCCTCTGCCTCTCTCCCTCTCTATCTCTAGGTACCTATCCATATCTTTGGCCAAATCTCTCTCCCCCTCTCCCTCTTTCTAGAAGCTATATATATATCTCAAATTCCCTCTCTATCTCTCTACCTCAGCTTTATCTCCCCTCTCTTTATCTTTGTATCCTTATTTTCCCATCTCTCTCTACCCCTATATCTCTCCCTCTCTATCTCTCTACCTCAGCTTTATCTCCCCTCTCTTTATCTTTGTATCCTTATTTTCCCATCTCTCTCTACCCCTATATCTCTCCCTATCTATATTTATCACACACTCTATATATATCACTCTCTCTCTATTCTCCCATCTATCTTTCCCAATTTATATCTATCTCTCTATCTCTTCCTCTTTCTATCCCTATAACTCCCTTCTTCTATATCTCTCTACTCCTATCTCCTCTCTATTTCAAGCTCCCTCTCCCCTCTCTTTATATATATCCCTCTAGATATCTTCATAAATTTATCTCACTTATACACACACTCCCTATTTCTCCCTCATTATCTCTATCTCTATCTCTCTCCCTCTCTCTCCATACTTCCCTCTCTATTACTTGTCCCTATCACCTCATTTTTCTCACTCTTTCCCCCTCTCTATATATTTTTTTATCTCTCCCTCTACCTCTCTATCTACATCTCATTATATCTACCTCCCTCCCTCCTCCTCTCTTTATATATCCTTACATATTTATCTCACTATCACTCTACATCACCCTCTATATCTCTATATATCTATTTTTCTCCCTCTCTCTCCCTCTCCCTCTCTCTCTATTCCTACCTCCCTATCTCTCTTTATACTTATATCTCCCTCTACCTCATTGTATCCATTTATTCATTTATCTTTCTCTACCTCTTTGTATCTATTTATCCATTTCTTTCCCTCTATCTTACTCTCTTCCTCTCTCCCTTTTTATGTCCCTCTACCTCTTATTAGATGTATATATCTATATCTCTATTTTTGTCTCTATCTCCTCTCCCCTAGATACCATCTCTCCATATTTTCCTTCTATCTTTCCCTCTCTTTATCTCTATCTCCTTATCTCTCCATATCTCTCTACCCCTATATCTCTCCTTCTCTCTATGTATCACTTTCTATTTCTATCTTTATATATCTATGTGTCCATCTCTTACTGTCTCTTTATGTCTCCTTCCATCTCTCCCTCTTTAAATATTTATCTCTTCCATCCATCCTTATCCCTCTTTCCTCTCTTTATCTTAGATTCTCCCTATCTCTCTCTACCTCCATCTATCTCTATTGAAATACCCAAATCAAGTATAAAAGTGAGTGCATTATAGTGAACTCACACTTACGGAGAAGAAAATTTCCAAAAAATGGTAAAAAGTTATGCAGATCCTATGATTCTAGATCCACGTGATCTATTTTACCCTACAATTTGTGTGTTATCTAAGATATAAACAAACCTTTTATGGTGTTGACAAAATATCAATCACTGTTAAACAATTCTACCACCTTTTCTTATTTTATTAACATAAAAGAATAAAATTGGAAAAAATTTAGATTGAATTTGATAGTATCAACTATTATTTTCATGTTTTGAAGATTTAGAATGATAATTATCATGCTTTGTGTTTGAGTTTTGATAACATACAATCATTGTTTTCATATTTTGTACTAATTCTATTAGATTGATATATAATTGAACAACATGCCAAAGAAGTTGATGAAAAACTTAAATTTTGGAGAAGTGTGAAGTCAAAAATAAATGAGACAAAATCATGCAATTAATAAATTGAATCTCAGAGTTCAAGACACGCACTCTTTTCCTTTGTCCCTTTTGTTCATGCCTCCTTCTCATCATAGATCATGTGCTACATATCCTAGTGCTAATTTACTTCATTGAAACCCAATTCTAAACCCTTCATTGGTTCATTTTCCTTCTCTTTCTAATAATTTTTACTTTTTCACTAATCTCCTTGATTCTCATAATATTTTTGTATCATGATAGTCACTTAGTTAAGCTAATATCAATCAATATCATAAAAATATTTCCCAACTATAAGACTTGAGTTGTGTTATAAACCCTACAAGTGAACCTAGATCCTTAAATACTCATTGATCCACCAAGTAGTAATTTTATTACATAATCATCTATGCTATTATCTATCATCCTAAAATCATATGAGGAGACTAAGTGAGCTAGAGCCCCCCTTAACCAATTTTTTTTGTAGGGTTTTACAAATAGATTTGATGATTATAGATCAAATATGAAAACTGATGAAGAATTTGACAAATCTCCATCTACCCTTAGTCGAATGTTTTCCCAATTTGAATAACCAATCATTTTTTTGGTTATAGGTGCTATCATAAACCTTGTAACTTCTTACTCTAAATCCTTTTTAGTTTTTCCATAATCTTCAATTTATCCCTCTATGTTTTGTATAATTTGATTTATTCTCTCCATGCTAGAACTTATTTGTGGTATCTCTTTTCTTACTTTCTTGGATGCACCCACAATGGCACTCGAAGCGACACCCTTATTGGCATGCTCCTCTTTTTCACTCATATTTTGTAGTACTATCTTGAGTTCTATTTTCTTTCTCTCTTTCCTGCTTCTTCCATCCTTCTAAGGTATCTATTCTAAGAATCTTGAGTTTGTTTTAATATTCTTTCATTTGTATTCATTTCCATTGCCAACTTAATTATTTCATTAATGTCAACTTTCATTTTTGTTATCTCCTTTTTCCATGGGTTTTTTTGGTATGGATTTCCATTAATCCAAATATCTCCCATGGTTAGTTTAAATTTTTAACTCTACCTCTTTTCAATAATCTTTTCATATTCCTCCCCCCTTTCCATTTGTCATCCCTTAAGTTCCTACCCCCCTTCACAACGATAGTACCTAAGAGTTGTGTTTGCACTTTTTTTTCTTGTTGTTACTCTTATCTCCTCTACCAATATCACATTTATTCCTTTACTATATATTTTCTTCACTGCTCACTGTAGGGTCCCAACAATAAAACCAATGTTGGCAAGAGGAAATGGGGAATTAAAATCAAAGATATGTACCTTAGTATCCCTTATGTAGTCTAGATTTATACCCCAAAGGATACAATTAGAGAAAAGAGCAAGTGCAGTAGGAAACTATAACTATCAGCATTTCATATGTAACTTAGATAAAGACAACATTTATTCATAACACATAAATTGATTCAATCCTTATAACTCCATATATTTATAGGTTCATATGATATATACAATAGCAGGTCTCAATATCTACTCTACATTACATTCTATTCCATTCCCTTATCCTAATTTGATATCTATTATATATATATATATATATATTAATGCTTTGTCTCCTAGAAAGACATGACCCTTATAGGGCACCTCTTACTCTGTCTTCCTTTTTGGCCTTAGGTTTTTCAAGTCCTATACACTAGGTTGCATTAGATTTTGGTCTCTACCATGTATCTTGCTAACAAACCAATTTATAGCTAATCTTGGATGATTATATTTGGATACAGTTAAGAGGGTCTTTAAGTATTTGTGAGATACCTTTGAGTATTCCTTATGCTATCATGATTATTGTATAGAGGACATGCATTCAATTTTTATTTGTATATTTATGGATTCATATTGGGTTGGAGATATTGATAATAGAAGATCCACCAATGGATATATTTTCACTATATTTTGTGGTGCAATTTTTGGATGAGTAAAAAAAAGATGTGGTTTATTTTTCCACTATTTAATTACACGGTATAAAATAATCCTTGTAAGGAATCTATCTTACTTAAGATATTATGTTTAGATATTGGGCTAGAGGCATAAGCCATTACAATTTATTATGATAGTTCGAGAACCAATTTTTTGGCAAAGAACCCAAACTTTCATGTAGTTACAAAGAATATTGATTTAAATTACCAATTTTTTAGGTATATGGTAGAGGATAGGAGGGTAATATTATAAAATATTAACACTCTAAAGAATTTTGTAGATGTGTTGACAAAGCCAGTGAACATAAAAAAAATTTAGGTGGTGTTATGAGTATATAGGCCTCACAAATTTCAATAATTAGGTAATTGTTTTGAAAATCATTTTTCTCTTTCAATGTGTTTGGCAAGTGGAAGAATGTTGCGAAAGGTGTCACAAGCTTGCTCCTAATTTAAGATTAAAAATGTGCATTTTTTTTATATAAAATGGAGAAACTCAATTTTTAGGCTATAGGGTTGGTTTTTGTCCAAAAAAATCCTTGATTGCTTGGTACCACTTATAAGGGTTCCTATTGTGTAGATATCTTTAATATCTTCATTTTTAAAAGAAAAATGTGCCTAATCAGCTCATTAGATCAAAAGTTATGGCCTTCAAAATTTTGTATAGAAAATGTGAAAAAATTGTTGGGCACATTAAAGAGTTGTAAAGGGGACTTACAGTTATTGACCAAATTATGATGCATATTACGACACATCATAAGGCATCTTTGATTGTGAATAATTTTGAGTGCCACTTTTTTTGTGGTTTTAGCTCATGATTTTATAATTACAATTTGATGGTTTCATTTATTGTATCTCCTATATATTAGGTTCTTGAGATATAATTTATTTGTGGGTTTTGTAGGTATTATTAAGTTTTCATAATTCCTCCATATTTCTTATTGGTGATACTTTATGAATGCTTTCTGATCAAGTGCACTATAATTGTGGCTTACTGTTCATAATACATTGGGATACTTTGAAGAATGGGGTTTTTATCTTGAAATGGTTTTGAGCCCCATGTACAACTATATTATGGTATATTTTTATTTTTATTTAAATATGCTCATTCTTTCTATAATTTTTAAACAATTATAATTTTCACAACACTCTCTTCAAAATATTATTGTAGGAAGAATTTTCATGTACCTTGTTTCCTTTCATTTTGAATGGTAACTCCCCCTTGTAAAATAGATTTTGATCTCTCTTAGATTGCAGACATTAACCTAGTCATTTAAACATGAAGAATTTCATGCAAAAATGAATAATAAATATAAAATACATTGGTCATATGCATTCAAGCAATTGTTCATGTTCAAGTTATTATATTTCCAAACTTTGCATAATGCACAAAGTTGGTTATGGAATGTGTTAAATATTATAACATGGAAAAGAGGTAAATATTAAATTATGTAAATATAAAAATACATCAATTGATGCTAGACTATATTGGTGATATGTCAAAAATACCCAAGAGTCAATAACATGTAGAGATTAAAAACACACCTTGGGAGGATACTCCTAACAACTATTCAATACTCATAAAAAATAAAACTTGGATAAAAGAAAAAGGGGATAAAACATTAAGATTTCAATGACATGATTACTCTATTAAACATGTTGATTGGGGAACTTTGATTAGTAGCCACATCCATAATTAGCTATGTATGATAAGGAAATCAAAACATTTCTACATAAATTTTTATTTTTCTTATATTCTTACCAAGAGAAAATCTTCCCCAACCTAGAAAATGTTGGCATCATGGATCATTAATAATAAAATATCTACAAGTTCTACCCATATTTAGACCTAAAATTAAGCATGAAAAACTTTAAGAATGTTATTGAAACCTTTCTCTTCTATACCATTTGGATATTGGAAAATTATCTCAATAATAACATCTCAATTGAAACTACCCCAATAATTGCACATCAGAATGATTTCTTCATCTAACTTGTTAGATTCACTTATATCTAGGTGTGTGTATTTTTTAGAGTTTCATACAATTTCTCTAAGTATGTTAGTAAAAAATGGGTTCTAATGGAGTTTTATAGATAGTTGATAGAAGTTCATAAATTATTTTCAATAAAACCCAAATCAAGAATATGTTTCCCTATTGCTAGTGTAAATAAAGTTGTACAACTATGACTAATGAAAAGTATATGGATACTAAGATGAGTTGAATAACTATTCATTGTTTTGAGAGATGGATTGCTTTTGATGCTAGAGGATTTATATATAAAATAATGAGGAGTGCCTACAAACACATTCCAACTCTTAAAAAATACGGGTTTGATTATCATGATGAGAATATTGTGTTCTATGAAGACTTATCAATGATGAAATCAATATTTTTTTAGAATGCAAGAATTGGAATCAGGTAGTTGCCCCCTATAAACTATAGTGCACCTGGTAATTTTTTTCATGTGATCAATGACACTGACGCAACACGCCCTCTAATACCACGAGGATGGTGGGGAGACTAGACCTCATGACCTATTACCTACAACAAGATTCTTTAACCAATCGAACTAGGCCCACCACCCATAATGAAATAAAAATATAATTCATACATTTAGCCTGAATAAATTCTTGAATAAAGTATCTAATTATTGTGAAGAATCGATTGATCCAATCTATAAAATTGAGAAAATATTCTTGAATCCCATTCCAAAGATGAATTGGTCAACACCTAAGGTTACTTCCTTGGATAAAAATACTGAGAAGGTTATAGCTCAAACCTTATCATGGCTATTTATAAGAATGAAAGAATATAGGTATCTACCCAAGGAAAATATTTTAGGAAGTAAATGTCATCTAAAGAATTACCTATATGTAAAAATACCTACACTATTCCTTCTTTTGTAATTTCACCATAAAGATATCCTAAAATATACGTTGCTTCTAAAATCAATGATAATATTCAACTCTATGAGCCTTCTAAGAGTGAAGATATTCTAACTTGAGAATGTTGCAAAATTTACTTTCACAGTGGGGGGAATGTAGAGATGTTTTAGTTTATGTCTATCTAGTTTAGATTCCTAGTTCTTCTACCCTTCCTTCCCTATCATCTCTTGTTATAAACCATCCTCCTCATCTGTGATCATTTTGGATCCTCTCCCATCACTTTTCTACCATTTTATATTCCCCTCATCATAAAAATTTCTTAGTCTTCCTCCACTCCACTATTTTATATTCAATATTAAATTATTTCCTAGGATGAATCATCCTTCTCAAAGGTACCTTTATGGTTAAATAAAACTTCCAAAAAGAGGTAATAAGTGATCAAGACAATAGTAGGTGATATTCAATGCATGGTATCCCTTATTCCTCATTCACATCCCAATAAATGTCTCATCCATCTCCATAAATTCATAAGGGGTCATATTTATTAAAGATATGGAATTTTGTATTGTTTACACCTAAAATCACTTCTAGGTACTTCCACTTGCACCATGTTTAAACATCAATTTATTAATCTCACATGTATCCCCTTCCAACGTTAATTAAATAAATAAATTAGTCAACTAATATATCAAACCCTCTTCCTAATACTAATTAAATAATTTTCAATCATTTATTTAATTAATGACCAATTTAGCATGTTCCTCTATAGTCCAATCTTAATTAAATAAGTTAAAATTTTAATTAATTTTAACATTCATACCCCAATATTTTAAAATTAAATAGATACAAAATATTAATTTGATTCTTGAATTCCCCCTCAATTGTTAGTTGGATAAAATCAATTAGCTAACTAACTTTATCACTTGCACACTAAGAATCATTATCCAATTCAACCTTGCTCATGGCTTAATATTGTACATGAATCCACACATGTACATGGTACCATGCTTCAATTGTCTATATAAATTTATCTCACCAAATCTTGTCCATCCATTCAATCTAGAAAATCCTATCCCTTCATAATACTCCAAAGGATATTATTTATCCTATATATGACCTTTTGGTTGTGCATGGTTGTGATGTATTGGTAAGTGGTTAGCCTTAGAGATATACTCAACCTATGCCCCTAGAAATGAGTTTGTAGGCCACATATGCTCTCCTCTTGCACCTTTGAATAAAATTGAGTGATCAAAATTAGTTGGTGCATCCTCATGAGCATGCCATTCCATTAAGAGACGAGACATATTGGTGGGATAAAAATACACACATATCTACTTGAATAAAATAGGTTATTCTAGTGTCAAGTGTGTCTTCTTGTGTAATATACATAATCACCCTTTAAATAAAAAATATTTCCAAACATCCAACATATCAAATCAAAATTAAACTTTGAATATTCCATAGAAAATCCCTCTTGTAAGAGGTTGAAATCAAGAACCAAAATCCACAAATCAAAATAAAAAACACAAATATGAATATTAAACCCAATTCCAACTCCAACTTGTAAACCATAATCCAAAATCTAAACCAAATCACAACTCCATCCACCTAAATCCAAACCCATGATTTGAATTGAGACCTTAAATCAAATTAAACTTCAAATGTAATCTTGTTTATTAAATTTTCACATCTTTAGTATAGAAATGAATTGATTAATCTCAAATGAAACTATTATTCTAAGGTCTTGATCTTAAAATCATCATACTAAAGCATAATAAAAATCCAAATCATAAAAACCACCAAACCCAATGGATCTTGGTAACATACTAGAGCTAATTCAATGTCACCCAATCTAAAAAAACACTTCTCATCAAAATAAAAATAAAAAATATTTAATTCAAATCAAAATCTGACCTTTGTTCACCTTACCTAAAATCACAATCAAACTATTACTCTAAGAACTTTATCCTTGGTCATTCATCCAAAAGAAAACTCAACCAATTTGAATGAACTCCAATCCCATCAAAATCATACCAAACCCAAAATCCTTAATATTTCAAGCCAAATCAAATAAATAACAAAACTTGATGTAAACCAACTTCATCCAAGATCACCCGTCTATATAAAAATATAAAATTTAAAACATATTTGATATGAATACAAATATTAAGGTCCAAGCTAATCAAAATTGAATCCAATCGACCACATCTATCCAACATTCAAAATTTAAAGCCAAAATCATGAATCCATTTTATTTTGATGAGTCCTCTTGTCACAACCAATCTAAAAATTCATTTGATGATAGCCTTGTAAATCAATGAAAATAATGAGTCATATGGGCCAAGAAAATTATTCATAATGAGGCCTTAGACAATATTATCTCAAGCAATATTGTCAAAAGCTATAGTCACCCAAGCATAAACTATCAAGAGCCTAAAGACAAAGAACTAAATAACACTCATTATTTAATGTATCCTAATCAAATATTCATTAGTCATCCATATGGTACCTTTGACAAGGGAAACACATCTTTAGCCCAAGGTCCTCATTTCCATCTCATATCTCAAATACACACCTCACATGAGTATATTGTAGCCTCCACCTCCTATGTAAATTATTCATCCTCAAAACCTTTGTATTCCAACCAATACCATCAATTCCACCACCAATAAACTCAAATCTACCATCCTCGATAAAATATTGCTTCCAAAAATACCACCTTCATGGATTTTCTCCATGGTATAGTAGTAAAGGATCTTAAGCAACAAAGCACTAGAAATTTTGTGGAGTCTTACAAAATATCTAATCCAAATGTATCATTGTGTTGGGTGAATATTTTGTAATCAACTAACTGATTACAAAATGTCGATATCAGCCACAGTATAGTGAGATTAAATCTTTCCTCTCAGAAAGGGGAAGCTCCCTTCTTATTGCTAACTAAAAACAACTAGTAATTAACTAAGCTTGTGTACACTACTATTATCCATGGGGGTGTTTCCATTCATCTAATTCTCTTTTTTTAGAATAGATGTTTCTTCTTACTAAGCTACAATGATAATCCCATGACAATTACAACATGTAATTAACCATAAAGTACTAGTTGGAGCAATAATAACCAATATCTAATTCACTTAGATGAAAGAATAACTAAAATGATTCCAGCGAGTGTTGGTAGCAAGAAAACCCACAAAAGAACAAAGTCCTATGTTGCTTTCTATGATGATTTGAAAAGAAAAAGAATGGTATGTGTTGCAGCCCAAAGTATCCAACATATGCCACAATAAGATCAACCAAACATGGATGATAACTCACAACCCAAAGTCCTGAATGCCCCGTCTAAATAACCTAAGAATGATGCAATGATGATACAAAAGTGTAATAATTTTTTTTTTAAAGTATTTATATTATGTTACTTAGTTGCATACATTCTTAGGTTACAACGACGTTACACTACTTTAAGTTCTCCATAAGCGACTTAAGTATTTCGCATTGCTCCCAATTAAATCATAACATAAGATAACATTGCATAATATTGAAATTTTCATTCATGATAACATAATCAAAGTACAAACCATTTTTCTATACATTGCATTGATAAGATATTACATTACTCATCCATCAGATGAGATAGTTCAATAACAATTACAATTTTACAAAGAATCTCCTCTTATACAATTGAGGAATGTTTTTACATTACAAGTTACAGTATACAATGATGAAGAATAAAGAAGTCCATATGCGAGCTCTCCATCCCTGAAGCGCTCAATGCAACAATCGAACTGGGGACCCAACGGAGTAAGGTGCATGTTCCACCCAACCATGTGGTACCCGTAGGTCCACCCCCCGTGCTAGGAGATAGTAATAAAGCTACCTAGACCAAATCTACTAACCCTAGACACTAGTACATACACACTATTGGTTACATTGCTTCCAGATTTAACAATTGATTCGAAACACAAACACAAGGTTTAACTGTTATTCTAGGTGGAGTGTCATCACAACGATGCAATGGTTACCCTGGTGTTTCTTCCTAGGTTCCGGCCCCCAATCCTTGGGTTACCCTGGTAACCTCTTACGAAACCCGGCCCCTATTGCATGCATTTGCGGAATCGAATGCCTCTTAAGGAAACGAGACACCGATTTTGCCATTCCAGGCCTTCTCGACTTATACTCATAACTGTAGTAGCTTATGAGTCATAAGAGAGGCATAAGCATCTTATTACAAGTTTTTTTTTTTGAAACTATCTACTGTGTTCTTTAGTTTTCACTGACTTACTTAACTAATCGTAAGTTACCCTGACACCACTTTGTGTGTCGGCCCTTACGACTAGCCACTCCCCTAACATAACAAGGTCACTAGGTTACAAAAACTAGGGCTTACAAAGTGCACAAAAGTTCAACATATCATTACCAAAATTACCACAGTAAAGGTCTCAATTTCGTTTTCAAAATACAGTGCACTACCCTAGATTGTTCAAATACAAGAATCCACAGTTTATTTTACTTCCCAAAAAAAAACTACATCTGGAAGACTTCTATCAACACATAAAATAAATAATCTCCATTTGCTCAATACAAAATTTAAACCAATAATCAAATACACTCCTATCATTTGGATATTCTAAATCCATATGTCACAATGTGAAAACATCATATCTATAATTAGTTTTAATTAAAAATAATCTATATCAAATTTAATAACTTCTCAAATAATCAACTCCTTCAGTTTTTACAAATATAAATATACATATTTTCACATCAAAACATTAATCATATAATATTATAAATTAAAATCAATGTTTTAATAACAATATATTTTTTAAAACATTAGAATAATATATATATAAAACATTAATAATAATATATTTACATATATATATATATATATAATATATATAATATATATATATACATTTAGTAAATTTCAAATCAAAGTTTCGAATTTGCTTTAATCTTGCGAATTGGCCGTAGCCCGGCACTGTTCACTGGCCGCAGCTCGGCACTTTATACTGGCCGCAGCCTGACACTTTATACTGGCCGCAGCCTTCCCTAAATGGGGAGGACGCAGCCACCCTTGGCTGCGCCCAGCAGCCATGGCGGCTGCTGTGCGCCGCCGAGGGAACTGCGCCCCCTCTATTTTGCACAGTGGGGAGGGTTTCGGCCCTCCCCCATGACTGTGTATTTTTTTTTTATTATTGTTTTTAAACAAAAATCCTAAAATTCTCGTCCGTACAGGCGAACGAGTTTGGAACAAAATTTTTTTTTTTTTAAAAGAATGAATTTCTCACAAAATATGCCTGCGGATTTAATCCGTACGGCGAAATTAATTTTTTTTGAAATCTTTTCAAATACAGGCAATCTATTCTGACTGTGATTTTCTAAATTTTTTGAGAAGATTTAATTATGTATAGCAAGTTTATGAAACTAATTTAACAACAGGGAAAGTTTCTTTCAAATTTCATAAACCCCTAAATTTTAATTAATTTCACAAAAAGATATGAACAAAATCCTTCTCATCAACACTATTTTAAATCCATTTCACAGAAATATCTCCTACAGATTTTTTTTTTTTAAGAATGAATATCTGGAGAAAAATACTAATTAATTTAATTAATTTTTTTTTTACCAATACTTTCATAATCAATTCTTTAATAAGAGAAACAAAATCACATTCAAAGAATAATACCTCTTATCCAGTGTTTGTGAAGATCCAGTGAATGAAGAAAATCTTTTGCCTGAAGATCCTGTAACTTCCTTTTCTTTCCCGCAAAGCCAATCCAATTTAACCAATAACCAATTTCCAACCACCAAGATTCTTTAAAAGATCTTCTAAAAGAAAATAACAACCCCAACAGAGAGGAATACCAATTCTTAAGAATTCCAAATTTTTTTAACACACAGAGAATGATTTTGCCAGTGCCCAGAAAAATTTTCCCCGAGGCAATAGAATAACCCCGTGCAAAATCCCCGAGATCCTCAATAACCTCCGTGAAAGTTTTCAACAAACTTTTTGCAATTATGGCACTCACACACATGTCGAGAGGTTGTTGAGAAAATATCTTCTCCACCTCTCGGCAGTTTTGCCATTCAAATTTTGCATGCAATTTATCTAATTAATTTAAATTTAAATTTTAAAACTCTAATTTTTAAATCACATGCAATTAACTTATTTATTTAATTTAAACACTAAAAATAAATTTCCAAACACAATTTAATTCACATGCAAATTATTTCAATTTATTTTCTAATTTTCTAATCTATTTAAACACAATATAATTTATACATTTAATAATTTAATCTGATTAATTAATTTATTTAATTAAATAGTTAAATCCTTTTAAAGATTAACTATTTAACTAATTAAACTAACTAATGTATTAAATAATTAAATAAATAAATTTCAATTATATTTAAATATTAATTTTAATAACAATCAATAAAACACAATAACCAATATTAAACATAAACAAATTTACCTTTTTCAAGAACGATTTAACCAACAGAAACACATAACAACCTACAACTCAAAACTGAAAACTGAAATTGTACTAAGACTAGGGTTAAAGACCGGACTAGGATTAACCTAACTACTATCTCCCTTTCAACAACTCCGTTGAGTCTTGACACGCTCAGACCTGATTACACAAGTGGAGTCAGTGTCATGTACCTGCAAATCCTGCAACCAAGCAAACAATGTACATGCATGTATATATATATAAAACAGTAAACAGACACACCGTGCAGAGAAAATCACAGATATCGCAGGGCACTCGCAAGCGAGTGATGCGATTCTGTTCTCCACACCAATACACTCACTGAAGACTGACTCAATAAATATTGTTAGTCCATCATAAACATGTGCATAGCAATATCAACTGAAAATGAACATCCACACTAAATCACATCAAGTCTGAAAACAATAAACATCACACAGAGTATCATCATGTAATACAATAATCCATCATCGCTCAAAATCAGCGATCCAAGTATCCAACAAAACAACATAGTCTAACAGTATGAAAAAGTATCAATAGAAAGCATAGCATAAACAGAGGGGTACTACATCCTCCCCCCCTAGGATCAGGCTTGCTCCTGAAAGCCTGCGAGCAGATAGGGATAAAGTTCCCTCATGCGTGTCGCATCCTCCCAGGTAGTCGAAGCCTCATGGCTAGGATCCCATTGGACCCTCACCTGATCAACGTCTCGACCCCTGAGACCGAGCGTCCGATGCTGAAGAATGGCCACGGGCTCCAAAGCCAGCTGCCCGTCCTCTACCTGTAACGCATTCCAATCAAGTACATGAGATATGTCGGGATGATATGGTCTAAGTACTGACACATGAAAAACATCATGAATACGAGACAAACCGTGGTAAGGCGAGTTGATATGCCACGGGACCAATTCTCTCTAAGATCTCGAATGGTCCTATAAACGAGGTGCAAGCTTAGAGCCTTTTCCATAATGGATTGGACTCTTTTGCGATCGCACTTGAAGAAACACTCTATCACCAACAAGAAACGGCCGATCAATCCTATGCGATCGGCATATTTCTTTGCCTATCCCGAGCAATCAAATGTTTCTAATACGGTCAACCTGCTCCATGTCTCAAGCATCTTCGTGTCCTAGTAACATCTATATCCCTAGTCGATCTCAACTAAGTGGAGTTCGACAAGGACGACCGTGATAATGCCTAATATGGTGGCATACCTATGGAACTCTGATATCCGTGTATAAGCTTAATTTCTACTAAGTACAAATAATCCTCCCAACGTGATTGTTGGTCCATTACGTACATCCTAAGCACATCCTCTAATATTTGGTTAACTCTTTCAGTTTGACCATCGGTTTGAGGATGATAAGCTGAACTAAAGTTCAACTGTGTACCTAATGCACGTTGCAAGGAAGTCCATAAAGCTGAAGTGAATACAGGATCTCTATCCGATATGATCCTACGAGGAATTCCATGCAATCTAACGATGTCCTCCATGAATATCCTAGCTACCGATGAAGCATTATATGACGAATGTCCAGGTGAAAAGTGAGTTACTTTAGTCAAACGGTCAACAGTTACCATAATGGCATCATGTCGACGTGAAGACGTAGGTAACCCAACAATAAAGTCAATGGATATAATATCCCATTTCCATTCGGGAATGAGATGTGGCTGCAATAATCCAGCAGGATGATGATGCTCAGCTTTAACTCGCTGGCATTCAAGACATCTCGATACATAATCAGCAATATCACGTTTCATACCAGGCCAGAAATACAATTGCCTAAGATCGGCATGCATTTTCTTGACACCTGGATGAGCTGAATACGGAGCTCGATGAGCTTCAGTCATGATTAATGTACGAAGACTCTCTACATGAGGTACATAAATGCGACCTAAATGTCGTAATATACCATCCGATTCTAGGACATAACCTTCAAATCGACCTTCTAAAGGTCTACCCGATTCAATCTCTGACTTCACTTCCTGATATAATCTATCAGTAGGAAGTGCAGCTACTATTTGACCTCTCAAATCTACTTCAAGAGTAGTAGCAGAGATCTCATGTCGACGTCGGCTAAGAGCGTCAGCCACTACGTTCTCTTTGCCTTGAACATACTTTACTTCAAAATCGTACTCACACAAGAACTCCATCCACCGTCTTTGCCTAGCATTCAAGTTAGGTTGCGTGAAAATGTATTGCAAACTACGGTGATCGGTATGAAGTTCAAAGCGATGACCTAATAGAAAATGTCTCCAACGAACTAATGCATGCACTACTGCAGCTAGTTCTAGGTCATGAGTAGGATAGTTTAATTCGTGGTCCTTGAGTTTATGAGACTCATAGGCAACCACACGCCCATCTTGCATCAAGACTGCTCCCAAACCCTCTAAAGATGCATCCGCACAAACTACGAAATCCTTAGTAGGATCAGGAACAATAAGTATAGGTGCATTAGTTAACTTTTCTTTAAGTGTTTGAAAAGCTAACTGACACTGTTCTGTCCAAACAAACTTCTTCCCTTTCCTCTGAAGAGAAGTAATAGGATGACCGATCCTAGAAAAACCCTCTACAAAACGTCTATAGTAGCCAGCTAGACCCATAAAACTACGAATTTCACCTACATTAGTAGGTGCGGGCCAATCAACTATGGCTTGGATCTTAGAAGGATCCACAACAATACCTTTTCCAGATATCACATGTCCAAGGTATTTAATTTCAGATTGAAAGAAGTCACACTTCTTCAGGTTTGCATATAATTGGTTTTCTCTTAAACATTGCAATACCTGTCTCAAGTGTTCTTCATGTTCCTTCATGTTCCTCGAATAGACTAAAATGTCATCGAGAAATACCAGGACAAAGCGATCAAGGTATGTACGAAATACACCATTCATTAAACTCATGAATACTGAAGGTGCATTCGTTAACCCAAAGGGTACTACTGTGAATTCGTAATGCCCATAACGAGTTCGGAAAGCAGTTTTATGAATGTCTGCTTCAGCTATACGTAATTGATGATAACCGGACTTCAAATCGATTTTAGAGAACACATTAGCTCCCTTAACTTGATCAAAAAGATCATCGATTCTAGGCAAAGGATAACGATTCTTAATCGTAACCTTGTTCAATTGACGATAGTCAATGCACAGCCTAAGAGATCCGTCCTTCTTCTTTACGAAGATGACAGGTGCTCCCCAAGGGGAAACACTTGGACGAATAAAACCCTTTTCTAAAAGTTCTGTAATTGAATACGAAGTTCCTCCAACTCCTGAGTCGTCATTCTATAAGGAGCTCTAGATATAGGTTCAGCTCCAGGAATTAGGTCAACTCTAAAGTCAATATCCCTCTTCGGTGGCATTCCAGGAATGTCATCGGGAAACACATCCGCAAATTCCCTAAGAATAGGATGATCATCAAGAGATACCTCTCGACTCTCACCCTCATCTAAATCGGTAACTGTTGTTGCAAACAGTTGACATCCCTGACGAAGACATCTCTTTAATTGCATAGCAGATATCATCCGCAAAGAGATAGGTCTTTGAATACCTATGATTTCCACTTTCGCACCTAAATCATCCATGCAACTAACTGTCTTAAGTCGACAGTCAATCACAGCATGATAAGATGCTAACCAATCCATACCTAGTACTATATCGTACGATCCTAAGGGAGTAACATATAAATCAACTAAGGTAGTTAACGTACCTATTTTAAGTTCACAGTTATGTACTAAGTTATCTACTGCTACCTTCACCCCAGAGGCGAATTCAACTTGCCATTTACCACCTTGTTTTACCGCCACAAGACCACAACGGTCAACAATGGACGGTGAAATAAAGGAGTCAGTGGCTCCAGAATCAAAAAGTATAGATACATTAACACCATTTAACTTACCTGAAGATTCGACCACCGTATTCTGGTGGTCGGCTTGGCGGTCATTAACCGCTGCATATACTGTATGAGCTCGTCCTGCATCGCCCACCGTAGGCTCTGAAACTGTAGGTCGAGGCCCATAACCAGTGGAACCTCTCATCGGACACTGCCTAGCTATGTGCCCATGCTGCCCACAAGAATAACAACCTGTACCTGCACCTCTACCAAATCCTCTGCCACCCGAAGGTGCATTGGACTGCTGAAAACTACCCCTACTGACGGTAGACTGTGCACTCTGCGCAGGCTGATCCTGCCTATTGCGCTTGTTGCGCCACCAGTTACGACCCTTTCCTGATTGAGGACTGTTCTGTTGTTGTGGTTGAGGGTTATTGTTCTTTTGAGGTGTTCTTTGTTGCTGCCCACCCTTTGTGGGTGTCTGTTGGTTCTTGGAAGAACCACCTGTCTGTGCCTGTCCACCCCGTGGACTAAAACCTCTGCAGGAGCACTCCCAATATGCACTCCTGTGTGCCCACCTAAAGCCATAATAAGGTTCTCCTCAACTATACGAGCCTTCTCCATGCGACTTCCATCGTCTTTGGCTCAAAGACTCAGACACCACCACTGATACGGGCATTTAAGCCCCTAATAAAATGTTGCACTAGCATAGGCTCATCATCGCCAATACCAGCATACTGCTTGAGTTCATAGAACCTACGTTCGTATTGCTCTACAGAAAGAGCTAACTGGCGTAGATCGTGGAACTCGTCAGCCCTACGCTGCCTCCAATGTTCTGAAAGGAACCGAGCTCTAAACCTCTCGAGAAACATCTCCCAAGACACAGAACCAATATCTATGTGGAGCTTCTGCTCCTCAAGGCGCCACCATGTAGAGGCGAATCCTCTCAAATGCATAATAGCGCATCTGGCACGGGTATTGCTACCGTAAGGGTGCATGGCAAAGCATCTACCCAAATCAAGTAGCCAGGTCTCAGCCTCTAATCCTCCTCCTGAACCATCAAAGGTAGGAGGACGTGCTCTCAGTAAATCCCTCATATGACCCGCAATGATAGCATCCTGATGAACTGTGTCCTCTACTCTCCTAGGGGATCTATCCCTCTCTCTCACAACCTCCTGCTCATCTACCTGTCTAGGTCCAAGACGAGCTAGGACGTCCTCTAAAAGTGGACGTATCTAAGAACCCTCTATTGCTGACTGTTCGGGATTCTGACCCTCATTTCTCTGACCCATCTGATCCGCTTGGTCACTATGGTGAGGGCTAGGAGGGGGAGTAACCTGAGGGATTGGCCCACGACCTCCACCTCTACCTCTACCACGACCTCTTCCTCCTCGCCTAGGCATGTTCCTACACAAGACAATTTACGAGTCTTAGATACTGTTCAACCAAGGTTATCAGTTGCGACACTACGTACTAGGTCAACCTAATGGGCTCTAGATTACCCAGAGCGTCCAGTGTTTGTAACCTTGGCTCTGATACCAATCTGTAATGCCCCGTCTAAATAACCTAAGAATGATGCAATGATGATACAAAAGTGTAATAATTTTTTTTTAAAGTATTTATATTATGTTACTTAGTTGCATACATTCTTAGGTTACAATGACGTTACACTACTTTAAGTTCTCCATAAGCGACTTAAGTATTTCGCATTGCTCCCAATTAAATCATAACATAAGATAACATTGCATAATATTGAAATTTTCATTCATGATAACATAATCAAAGTACAAACCATTTTTCTATACATTGCATTGATAAGATATTACATTACTCATCCATCAGATGAGATAGTTCAATAACAATTACAATTTTACAAAGAATCTCCTCTTATACAATTGAGGAATGTTTTTACATTACAAGTTACAGTATACAATGATGAAGAATAAAGAAGTCCATATGCGAGCTCTCCATCCCTGAAGCGCTCAATGCAACAATCGAACTGGGGACCCAACGGAGTAAGGTGCATGTTCCACCCAACCATGTGGTACCCGTAGGTCCACCCCCCGTGCTAGGAGATAGTAATAAAGCTACCTAGACCAAATCTACTAACCCTAGACACTAGTACATACACACTATTGGTTACATTGCTTCCAGATTTAACAATTGATTCGAAACACAAACACAAGGTTTAACTGTTATTCTAGGTGGAGTGTCATCACAACGATGCAATGGTTACCCTGGTGTTTCTTCCTAGGTTCCGGCCCCCAATCCTTGGGTTACCCTGGTAACCTCTTACGAAACCCGACCCCTATTGCATGCATTTGCGGAATCGAATGCCTCTTAAGGAAACGAGACACCGATTTTGCCATTCCAGGCCTTCTCGACTTATACTCATAACTGTAGTAGCTTATGAGTCATAAGAGAGGCATAAGCATCTTATTACAAGTTTTTTTTTTTGAAACTATCTACTGTGTTCTTTAGTTTTCACTGACTTACTTAACTAATCGTAAGTTACCCTGACACCACTTTGTGTGTCGGCCCTTACGACTAGCCACTCCCCTAACATAACAAGGTCACTAGGTTACAAAAACTAGGGCTTACAAAGTGCACAAAAGTTCAACATATCATTACCAAAATTACCACAGTAAAGGTCTCAATTTCATTTTCAAAATACAGTGCACTACCCTAGATTGTTCAAATACAAGAATCCACAGTTTATTTTACTTCCCAAAAAAAAACTACATCTGGAAGACTTCTATCAACACATAAAATAAATAATCTCCATTTGCTCAATACAAAATTTAAACCAATAATCAAATACACTCCTATCATTTGGATATTCTAAATCCATATGTCACAATGTGAAAACATCATATCTATAATTAGTTTTAATTAAAAATAATCTATATCAAATTTAATAACTTCTCAAATAATCAACTCCTTCAGTTTTTACAAATATAAATATACATATTTTCACATCAAAACATTAATCATATAATATTATAAATTAAAATCAATGTTTTAATAACAATATATTTTTTAAAACATTAGAATAATATATATATAAAACATTAATAATAATATATTTACATATATATATATATATATAATATATATAATATATATATATACATTTAGTAAATTTCAAATCAAAGTTTCGAATTTGCTTTAATCTTGCGAATTGGCCGTAGCCCGGCACTGTTCACTGGCCGCAGCTCGGCACTTTATACTGGCCGCAGCCTGACACTTTATACTGGCCGCAGCCTTCCCTAAATGGGGAGGACGCAGCCACCCTTGGCTGCGCCAAACCATGGCGGCTGTCGCCGCCGAGGGAACTGGCCTCTATTCGCTGGGGAGGGTTTCGCCCTCCCCCATGATCGTATTTTTTTTATTATTATTTTTAAACAAAGTCTAAAATTCTCGTCCGTACGGGCGAACGAGTTTGGAACAAAATTTTTTTTAAAAGAATGAATTTCTCACAAAATATGCCTGCGGATTTAATCCGTACGGCGAAATTAATTTTTTTTGAAATCTTTTCAAATACAGGCAATCTATTCTGACTGTGATTTTCTACAATTTTTGAGAAGATTTAATTATGTATAGCAAGTTTATGAAACTAATTTAACAACAGGGAAAGTTTCTTTCAAATTTCATAAACCCCTAAATTTTAATTAATTTCACAAAAAGATATGAACAAAATCCTTCTCATCAACACTATTTTAAATCCATTTCACAGAAATATCTCCTACAGATTTTTTTTTTTTAAGAATGAATATCTGGAGAAAAATACTAATTAATTTAATTAATTTTTTTTTTACCAATACTTTCATAATCAATTCTTTAATAAGAGAAACAAAATCACATTCAAAGAATAATACCTCTTATCCAGTGTTTGTGAAGATCCAGTGAATGAAGAAAATCTTTTGCCTGAAGATCCTGTAACTTCCTTTTCTTTCCCGCAAAGCCAATCCAATTTAACCAATAACCAATTTCCAACCACCAAGATTCTTTAAAAGATCTTCTAAAAGAAAATAACAACCCCAACAGAGAGGAATACCAATTCTTAAGAATTCCAAATTTTTTTAACACACAGAGAATGATTTTGCCAGTGCCCAGAAAAATTTTCCCCGAGGCAATAGAATAACCCCGTGCAAAATCCCCGAGATCCTCAATAACCTCCGTGAAAGTTTTCAACAAACTTTTTGCAATTATGGCACTCACACACATGTCGAGAGGTTGTTGAGAAAATATCTTCTCCACCTCTCGGCAGTTTTGCCATTCAAATTTTGCATGCAATTTATCTAATTAATTTAAATTTAAATTTTAAAACTCTAATTTTTAAATCACATGCAATTAACTTATTTATTTAATTTAAACACTAAAAATAAATTTCCAAACACAATTTAATTCACATGCAAATTATTTCAATTTATTTTCTAATTTTCTAATCTATTTAAACACAATATAATTTATACATTTAATAATTTAATCTGATTAATTAATTTATTTAATTAAATAGTTAAATCCTTTTAAAGATTAACTATTTAACTAATTAAACTAACTAATGTATTAAATAATTAAATAAATAAATTTCAATTATATTTAAATATTAATTTTAATAACAATCAATAAAACACAATAACCAATATTAAACATAAACAAATTTACCTTTTTCAAGAACGATTTAACCAACAGAAACACATAACAACCTACGACTCAAAACTGAAAACTGAAATTGTACTAAGACTAGGGTTAAAGACCGGACTAGGATTAACCTAACTACTATCTCCCTTTCAACAATTCCGTTGAGTCTTGACACGCTCAGACCTGATTACACAGGTGGAGTCGGTGTCATGTACCTGCAAATCCTGCAACCAAGCAAACAATGTACATGCATGTATATATATATATAAAGCAGTAAACAGACACACCGTGCGGAGAAAATCACAGATATCGCAGGGCACTCGCAAGCGAGTGATGCGATTCTGTTCTCCACACCAATACACTCACTGAAGACTGACTCAATAAATATTGTTAGTCCATCATAAACATGTGCATAGCAATATCAACTGAAAATGAACATCCACACTAAATCACATCAAGTCTGAAAACAATAAACATCACACAGACTATCATCATGTAATACAATAATCCATCATCGCTCAAAATCAGCGATCCAAGTATCCAACAAAACAACATAGTCTAACAGTATGAAAAAGTATCAACAGAAAGCATAGCATAAACAGAGGGGTACTACAAAGTCTTCAAATTATCTCCAAAATTTTATACATAAAAATAATTTATAAAATAATATTATAGCTCAAAGACTTCAAAATAATATTTGAATTACCTTTTAATATACTCAATTCCATGCTATGATTCAATCATGTACAAGATAATGTAATAGGAAAGACGTAAGAACATTCTCAATACACAACAAACTTAATCCAAGGAAAAGATTGGATGCCAACTTGATTATTTTATTGATTGAATCTCGATTTACACTTCAAGAACAAATTTTCAATGTGCTCTTCAATTTGGTAGAACTTTGCTTCATAAGCTAAAACATTATATTTACAAAAGAGCTCCTTATTTATAGAGGAGAGCCAAGAGCTAAAATAGGAAAATTACAACTAACTTGACTTATTCAAAGGAAGAGACTGATTTGATTTGGGATTTCAATCCTCCTATGTATGTAATTGTTATATTAAAAAAAGACATGTAAAATTTCTTC
Source organism: Sequoia sempervirens (assembly GCA_007258455.2). Taxonomy (NCBI): domain Eukaryota; kingdom Viridiplantae; phylum Streptophyta; class Pinopsida; order Cupressales; family Cupressaceae; genus Sequoia; species Sequoia sempervirens. The sequence goes on from VDFB02272613.1 coordinate 156,698, forward strand.
TATAATTTACAAATTACATAAAGGAAAAACTTAAAAATAAACTAAGTGATGAGTCCAATTAATGGCTCAATTTTGATAGGGTTTATTATCTATTTGTTGTTGTTACCTTAGACTTTGGCACTTGGTTGTTGACATTTTCCATGTTATTTCCTTAAAACCATAAACCTTGGGCATAAGTTTATCCTTGTGAATTTTAATGACATTAACATGCTATGAGAATTATCTATGTTAGTTTTACATGTGGTTGAATGGATGTTACTTTAAGGTGATTTTGGATATGCAATTTTTGGATATGCAATTGTTTTTGTGTGCTAATGACATTATGCAGGTTTACACTAAGATGTTGATGTCAACAAAGCTTGCAAAGTGGAAGAAACTCCTGCCAACTGGTCGCTTTCCAAGAAAGTCAAGAAGATGGTTGTTAAGAGGTCAAATGAGGAAAAACTCTCAATGGAGGGAAATTCCTAGTTCAAATAAAATATTGTAACTACCTTTTAATGGTCATGTTTGTTTGTTGAGTGAATATAGGGAGTGTGATGTGCTAGAATCTCATTGGAGCAAGTATGCTTTGACCAAATTTGGCGCATGCATAACTTCCTCCATCTTTTCCTATGCTTTCAATAAGTGACATCCTCCTATTTTGATGGATTCAACTGCCTAGGTAGTTAGGGTTAATTAGTAGTTTTTCCCTCTATAAATAATGGTCAGATGCCCCTTTTCATAAGGTTGGACATTTTGAGATTGTACTTGCATTTTCCAGTTTTAGTAATACAATCATATTGCTAAGATGTTGTAATCATGTTTTCAAGAAATAAAATGATATTTTGATTTGTTGCAACTAAGTTAGCTTGAGGGAGACTCACTCAAGGGGGACCACTTGGTGAGAATTCCACCCATTTAGTTTAGAATTTATTTTTTGTTCAATAATTAGTTTCAATTTCAACAACGGTTTGTTCTTGCAACCATTGAAATTATGTTATGTGACTGTTCCTGCAGCCAAAACAAATGGAGTAGTTTCTTGTCTGTTTGATGAGACTTCCATTTCTATTTTTCATTTCTAGTCCAGTTGTTGATGCTTAGTGTAGTTTTTGATGTATGCTCAGTGCTTAAGTTGATTTGCTTCCAGCATTTCATTTCCAGTACTATTTCTTTTCTAGTTTATGGATGACTACAGTGGAGTCCTAGTGCACATACAGTGCTGACCCATTTCAAGTTTACGTCCCTGGGTTGACAATTAAATGCACCTTCATAATGAGTAAGATAGCTACTTAGTATAGATGCCTAATCTCTAAGCTACAAATCTCAAGGCTTAGTTATTAAACCATTAGAGGAGGCCAACACTAAGTAGCAACAAGCACGTTCTTTTATTCTTCAACATTCTTCTCCAAGAAATCTTCATATCTCTTCAATGCAGCTTAAAATTTAGAGTCGTTCAACCCATAAGTATGACTAGAGATAGCGAGCACTCGTGTGATGGAGTCCTCGATACTAATACGTGCTTTTCTATGCCTGTCCAATATTACTTTTAGGTTATCTAGATTCATTTGAAAATCCACAAATTGATTAATGGAAGCTAATGAAAAGGTTTCTAATTCAATCTCTATCTCAATTAGAGAAGTGAATTCTTGGATAACTGTCTCCATGGGAAGAAATTTTTGATCATCATCAAGTATTTGGCATGGAAGCATGCCTAATCTCTGTGTCTTTGATATTGTCCATATTGGACTCCATAGAAGTCATCAGGAACACTCCTTGGTACTTGTACTTCATATTTTTCTTCTTGGTAGACATACCAGTCATTTGGCAAGAGACTCCAAAAATTGAGTTTCAAAATTTGTCTAGATTTAGAAAAATTCCAAGTGCCAAGGTTTGTGCAATTGTGGAAAAATTCTATACTTTTACATATTTGATATGTTGGTGTGTAGTTTAGAGATTTTTTTTTGAACTACATGGGAATTACATCATTGAATGCAAGGGCAGATAAATTCTCTACCTCTGCATGAGGGTAGGTCAACAAGATGCAGTTTGGAGAAAATTCTCTAAATTACATGGGAATTTCATTCTGAGTGCAAAGTCAAAAAAATTCTCCGCCTTTACATAAGGGAAAGGAAAAATATGTGGTTTGGAGAAAACTCTCTAAAATGCACTTAAGGTAGATCAAAGGATGTAAGAGAAAATTCTCCAACCTACATGTGTAAATCAACTTGATGTAGGTCGGAGAAAATTCCCCAAACTACACATGGGGTATGTCAATTTTGGTGCAGGTCGGGAAAAATTTCCTGACCTACACTTTGTTTGTAAAATTTTATGTACATCAAGGAAAATTCCCCAAAATGCATGAGGGATAAGTCCAGAAGTGTAGTTGCGGAGAATTTCTTCACAACTATATGATAAACCAAAAATATGCAAGTGTGCTAAAATTTAGCGACAATGCACTAAAACGACCAAACATATGCAAGTGTGCTAAAATTTGTGACACTACACTAATAAAAACGGCTTAAGGCACAAGACAATTAACCAAAAATATGCAAGTGCACTAAAATTCAATGACATTGCATGTAAAAGAAAAATGACTAACACTTGAAAAATTCCCTTTTGCAAATTTTCAAAAGGTAAAAAGGTGATTCGATCGAAATGACTTTTTGAGGGATCAGACTACGCATAAAATTAATTGAAATTTTCCTCAATATGCATGCTTAAAGGAAATGGGCTATGAAATGGACAAGTTTTATAGGGGTTATCCCATGAATTGAGCGAGCTGAATTTTAGGATAATAGTTGGCTCTAATTGGGAGATTCCTTCGATCATTCTTTGGAACGATTGAAGGGAGGAGAATCCTAGAATCTAAGTGCCTTCATCCATCCATTGGGCTATAGAGTTAGGTGAAAAAAACAAAAAGACAAAATTAAAGACACAAAACTATACAAATATGTATAAACTTACTTGTCACTTCACTGAGTGAACAAGTTCAGATGTTGTACACTATGGGGAATCAAAAAGCGTTTTCCATCTTGGTATGCCATAAGAAAACTTCTCTCACCATAGATTTGGTGAATTGTGAAAGGACCTCTCCACAAAGAGTCAAACTTTTTGTGCATTCCTTTTGGTTCTCTTCTTTTTATCCCACAACATAACTTGATCTCCAATTTGGAAATCATGGGATTTTGTTTTCTTATAAAAAATCCTCTTGACTTGGCTTTAGTGTTCAGCAATATGACCCACCACCTTTACACGTTGTTCCTCCAATTCAATAAGAAACATGACACGCTTATCGACAAAATTGTCAAAAGTCTCATCTTCAATGGCCTTAGCTAATTTTAAAGCATGCAACTCCAATGTGATAGGTATCTCAACATTCAGGCCATACAAGAGTTGAAATGGAGACATTCGAATTTCCCGTTTAGGGGTAATACAATCCGCCCATAATGCATCATGCAATGCCTTATGCCAAGATCTTTGATTTTCATCCACCAACTTCCTGATTATGGTAACTAGATTCTTGTTGCTCGATTCGGCTTGACCATTCCCTTGGGGTTAATAGTCGAAAGAGTGAGCAAGAGTGATCCCATACTCAAAACGAAACTTTTTCATTTCATTGGATGAGAAAGAAGTAGCATTATTTACTACTATCTTGTTTGGAACACCAAACTTTTAAATGATATTCTCTTCGAGGAAGTTGCATACCATTTCTAAAGTAGCATGCTTGATTGGAATGGCTTCCACCCACTTGGTGAAATATTCAGTAGCTATGAGGACATAACTATGTCCTTCAATTAATGGTGGGTTGACTGCATCAATGAAATTGATACCCCATTGCTGAAAGGGTTCTTCAATTACCACTAACTTGAGGGGTAGAGCTACTAATTTGGGTTTCCCTGCAAACTGCTAACATAACTCACACTTACACACCTAGTTGTACACATCTTTAAAGAGTGTGTGCCATTATAATTTTCTCTCAAAATCTTATGAGCAGTTACTAGAGCCAAAAAATATCCCATACATGCCAAATTGTGGAAAGATTCCAATAGGTTGCCATGTTGTGCTTTGTGCACACAACACAAAATAGTTCCATCAATACTCCTTTTATACAAACTGTTGTCCCAAAGAACAAAGTTTGCGGCCTTGAGCTTGTTTGTCCTCTTTTCCTTGTATGACAAGTGTTTAGGACATTCTCCATAGGTAAGGAAATGTGCAATATTAGAGTACCATTCATCAGTCGTGCTTACAAACATGACTGTGGAAACATCTTCAATATTTACTTCATCATCATCAAATATTTCTTCTAGTTTATTATCAACAATCAACTGACATAAACCCTTCCCATGAACCAACTTGTTGGGCTTTATTTCCATGTCATATTCTTGGATCTTAGCGATCCAATTTCCTCTTTTAGTTCCAAATTCTTGCTGAATCAAGATGGACTTAATTGTTGAATCAGGTACTAATGCAATGACATAAGATTAAGAATGTAGAACCTAAAATGCTTAACTTCTTTTACCACAGCATAAGCATGCTTCTCCATTGGTGAGTACTTGATTTTATGAGCTTTCAAAGGATATCTCGTGAAATCTATTGGGGATTCAATCCCCTCGCTGTTTTATTGTACCAAGATAGTGGGTAGAGTATGCTTTGAGGCATAAATGTGCATGATGAAGTCTTTTGTATATTTTGGACAGACTAAGACTACAACATGAACAATAGGCTCCTTTATGTTGTTGAAAGTAGCCTTTCCTTTTGCACTCCAACAAAATATTGACTTACCTTTCATCATATCCATGACATGATGAGTCTTCTTTGTAAAGTTTGGAACAAACCTTCATAAGAAGTTCACCTTCCCAAAGAAGGAATGAATTGTTGTCTTACTTGAAGGAAAAGTAAGCTTTTGGATAGAATTGACCTACTCAGGATCAATCTTGATTCCTTCGTTAGACACTATGTGTCCAAGAAGCTTACCTTATGTGACCCTAAAAATGGATTTCTTGGGATTAAGGGAAATATTGTGTTGTCAACACCTTTCTAGCACTTGTTGTAAGTGATGATAATGATCTCAATGATCTTTAGAAAAGATAGCCAAATCATCAAGGTAAACCACAATGAACTTACCCCTCACATCCTAAAAAGCTAGGTCCATTTCCCTTTAAAAATTGGCACCAACATTAATCAACCCAAAAGGCATCCTACAATATGCAAATGTGCCCCATGGGGTAGTGAAAGTAGTTTTGTATTAATCTTCTTTGCTCACTTCCATTTGATGATATCCTAAAAAGTTGTCTAACATAGACAACATTTTTTATTTGTCACTATTTGTATGACTTGATTCATTACCAATAGTGGGTATTTATCCTTCAGTGACAATTGATTCAGGTTTCAAAAGTCCACAAAAATATGGATCTCTCCATTCTTCTTTCATACTAGAACAATACCAACTATCCATGTTGAATTATGAATAGGAAAAATGATCCTAGCATTTAGCATCTTTTGAATCTTAGCAAGAATGATGCTTGAGACCTTTGGGTTGTACTACCTCTTCTTCTACTTATGAGGTATAGAACCCAATTTGAGGGGAATTTTGTGTTGGACTTCTCTTTGATGGAAATATTTTAAATCATAAGAATAAGAAAGAACGTCCAAGTACTACCACAAAAAATTTGTAAAATTTTCCTTTTCCTCTATTGTATAGCATTTACTAATATTTACCATTTTGGGATCCTCTTCTATTCCCAAATTAACCTGTTCAACTTCCATTGATGAATCAAATCCAGATTATTGCTTCTTCTTAACATAGTGATCATGCTTATCAAAAAGTTTTTCAAGAGAGACCAAACCTTTGGGAATCTTATTCCCTTTTAGCTACAAGATTTCCTTGTTAGTATCTTGATCCACCTTAGAGACTTATTCTCAAGGATAGGAATCACTCCCTTCAAAATACAACTCACTGAAATTTTCAACCTTTTCCAGAAAGGTGACAATTTGATAGTCATCATTTAAAATTTTCCAATGATCAAAATTATTAGGAACACTGGGTTGGAAGACCAACTCAGTAGTATACTTGGTTCCTTGGAAATATTTGTGAGGAATCAAAAGAGTGGCTGATACTACCAAAGATCAACTTTATCATTGTATTCCCTTGGAACCACGGATATGTCAAAAGCATCAAAACCTTCAATGCAATCCCAAACAAGATTTCAGTAATTCCTTAACCTTTCATTTTTTGTTTGGTACATATTTCTTACCTAACAAACAACCAACTCGAAATCACCTTGAGCATGAAGGTTTCTAATTCCTTTCTTATATGCAAAATCCATCCCTAACAACAAGGCCTCATATTCAATAGTGTTGTTAGTATTGCCAAATTGTAATTTGAAAGAAAATGGGAAAATATTTCATGTTGGGGATATGAGAACTATCCTTGCTCTAGATCTAGTAGAAAAACAACTTTCATCAAACTCCAAAGCCCAAACATCATTTGAACTGCCTACACTGACAGTTTCAAAATCTGAGTTCTCTTCATTTTAAGATGGTGAGCCATTAGTTACATGCTCTTCACTTGAACCATTGTCTGAAGACTCAAAAACTTCATCAATTTGCAAGAAATAAGTGCCCATTCCAGAAGACTCAAAAATAATCTAAACTTTTGGATCATCATATTTTTTCATAGAAAACTTAACTTCCCTTTTCGGAAGCATTTTTTGCATAACACCCTTAACAGGTATTTGGCCTCAAACCAATCCATGTTGATCTCACCACCAACATCCTTGTAGAAGTTTCATTCCAAAAATATCCCATATGAGGCTGGGACATTAGATACCATAACTTTCATTTAATCTTCTTGTCAGGAAACATGGCGAATACAAATTGTGCATCTTTAGTTTTCCATATAAGGGGCACTTGCTTGTTTTCCATAGAGAAACACTGGAAACAGTTTTTTTCAAATTCAAAAAAAAAGCATTAGCTACTTTGGTTGGCATCACATTATCAGAGGCACCTGAATCAATGACACAATTACTTAGTTTATAACCATTGACGTTTATAACCATTGACCAGTAAGGAGATGTAAACTGGATCTATTTTTCCAAGAACGAACGAAGGAGTTGTAAAAATATTACCTTGTGTAGACCTTGGTTTAGGAACAACTAGTATATTTTGGGAAGAATCTTGGCCAAGGTGAGTTCCTTTGTCCTTTACAAACTTATCAAATCTATATTATTGGTTAGGGTTGGCTTGGAGATACTCAACATTTGACATTTAGATTTTTATCTTCGTTTCATGATCTATGATGTCAAAAGCTTGGTAAGGAATCACCAAAGAAGACGAGGTATTTTCATTTTGGGGCTTAAGATTTGGGACACTGGGTTTAATTATAGAAGAAGAAGCAAGAGGACTCAAGGTACTTTTTTATTTCCCACTGTGTCCTTTGGTTGGATTGGCAAAGGAATCCCTCTCTTAGTGATTGTGACTATCGGATGTGGGTGATCCTTTGCCTTAGCTCCATCACCTTGTTGATGATCAAGCTGATTTTGTGAGCAGGTGAAAAAAAATAACCTCACCATATGTTTCCTCTTCTTTTTCAGCTCCTTCATATTGCAAAAATCCAATGTTATAGTCGGTAGCCACATCTGCTTCCTCCTCGGGGAAGAGATTGAAACCATCTTCTGAGAGATATTTCGATTACAAAAGATCTTCTTGTTCAGATTCATAATACCCCACTACTGCACTTGTAGGTGGCACTTCAAGTGCAAGTCTTCCTTGTGGTGGAGGGAGCCTATTCTAATTTTTACTCCTTGTAGCATTACTGGGATAATTAGAAGCATTTAGATAAGTTCTCCTTGGAACATCCTTGTAAGAAGGAATGGACGAACCTTGAGAAATCTGCTTTTTGAGAGCTAGCAATTCATTAGCTTAGCTTTTGCACCATAGGATATGTGATGCTTGTGTTAAATGGCACAGAAAAACTGAGAGGGGGGGTGAATCAGCTGTCACCAAAATTAAACACAAAACTTCTACTCTTATTAACTCCACAACCACATTGTTCTGTTATTAAGTTTGAACATGAAATGCAAATAACAAAAAGTAAAATCAACACACTGAACATCAGATTTTACGTGGAAAACCCAATGAGGGAAAAACCATGGTGAGGATTAACTCACAATATAAAGTAGTTCCAAAACTGAATGTATAAGGCTCACTTCCAAGGGTTCACTACCCTAAAAGGACTCACTGTCTAGATACAAAATCTCACTGCTTACAAGGAGGCCCACTTCCTACAAAAATATTTACAAAGAAAAATTGGGCTTTACAACCAAAATGAACTGAAAAGAGTGCACCTAACAAGTGTTGATGCAGTTCTAGTGATGCTTAATAGACAGACTTAACACACTTCATCATTTTCACTCTTCTTCAACTTCACATTCACAACTACTTCATCGATTACTCACTTTAATCTTCAACCCTATCCAATATATATACTTGATTTATCCACAAGCATCAATTAGGTCAGCCTAATTAGATGCATTTCCTTGTTTATCAAAAATACCAACTTGTCGACTACAAGCATTCACAAAATCTTTCCAAAAGGAAATCCAAACATCCAACACACTACATCATGTCTGCATGGACCTAACATAGGTAGCACATATATCCGCATAAGAAAAAATAATTCACCATATCACGACTTATCTAAGAAGTCGGCCAGAAATAGACTTAATTGCAAAAAGTAATCAACAGAATAATGTTGATACATTGTACGAGCACCAGAGCACAAGAGATTTTGAACATACATGCTTTCAGCAATCATAAACTGTTTCCCAAAATTGCAAGCATCAACAATCAATTTTGGAGGATTGCAGACTAGAATACCGGAGGGTGTAGCTTGAATATTTATTCAAATACCAAACCAAAATACTGGATCAAGCACTGACTTAGACTTGCAATCACAACATGGTGACATCAATGACAACACAAAACTGTAGAGATGGCTATTCTTCTTCATTTTTCCAACAATCTCCCCCTTTTTCATTGATGGCAACATGTGCCAAAATTTTCAAAACACAACATTCTCCCAACTCATATGACTCTCTCCCCATAAATTTATACTCTAACTCTCTCCCCCTTTAACATCAATGGAAAAGGGCGATCAAAAAGGTAGGATGTATATGATGACATAAGAACTCCAACTTCCCATTTCAAACATTCAAACAAGAATGACACTTTTTACATGAAATATTTTCTTATACCTCTCTCTTATTATTGGAAGAATTATTTTCTAGGAAAGTACAACTGAATTCATTCTTGCACTCATACCTTCCAACAAAGATAACTGCATAAAGGAGGATGTCTGATCAGAAGACAGACACAGTCGTTCATAATTTTTAGCATCAAAGATGATTCCAGAGAGATTATCTAATCAGACCTCAACAACTTCCTTAACCAGCCAGAAAGTTCTAACCATATCTTCTCTTTTCCTTTGAGTAGTTAACAATTCTACCTGCAGTTCTCCAACTCTTATTCTTTGTTTTCCATCCCTTTCTTTGAATAAATAAAAGTTCTTTCCAATACTATTCATCTCAACTTCAATAGCTTCAATCCTTCTTCTGAAATTATCAACAGTCGTCAGCCACCAGAGAAAATACCTATAAATATTAGATATTTCTTTGATGCATTCTTTTGTCTCATTCATATGTTTAGATAGTACTTTCTTTGCTTTGTTACACCTTCTTTCAAGCATATCTTTGAATTTTTGTCCTTCAGGTCCTTCCAGCAATGTTCTCTCTTCAATAATCTCTATAAGATCATCTGGTAAAGAATCTAACACATTTGAAACTGAAATACCTTTATTCAACAAATAATCAACTAGCACATCATCAATTTTAAGTTTCTCAATCAGAGAGAACACATTCCACATTTCACCAATCTTCTTCATTTCACCCTTATCCAGTAGCATCTGTATATCCTCTATATCAAATCCAAATAGAAATTCTTCTTCATTCTTCTCTTTTGAGACACCTGTTACAATAGTTTTCCTCTTTTTTAGTTTCGGAGGAGACTCACCAACGATAACTTCCAACTCTCGCTTACGAGAGGATGAACCCACTTCAAACTGACTCGTTATTGACATACCAGAGCATAGATTTGTTCTTAAGGATGTGAAATATGATATGTAATCACTTACATTATCCACCAATGATTCCAAGTATTTGTAGACTTGTTTCCCAATAGGAATACCAGATTTCCACACTACATTTTCTTAGAACTACAAACCCTAAATCGATCCACAAAAGAACATTCCTAAATAATTTATTTCGGTTTCTTTTCTAAAACCTCTAATTATTCATTCTTCACATTCCATCCTCGCGCCATCCTCTAACACGCCATTCATCCAAGGGGTTTTTACAATTTTTTGCCAATGCTCCCCCTAAGACCATGCTAGGTCTAATTCCCAGAGGAATTGTCTGTACTAGATGAGGGCACAGACACATCAACGATTTCAGTTTCTTCTTCTATATCTTATTCATCTCCTACTTCATCTCTTCTTTTTCAATCTTCTTTACTGGTTCATTTTTCTCTACCGGAGCAGACTGCTTTCCCTTCTTACTTTTGCAAACCTTTGAGATATGTTCGCGTTTGTTACAATTATAGAAGACAACACTTTTCTAATTAGTCTAACCTCCATTACTTCTCAATCTACATTGATTTTCTTTGTATCCAAATTTGTTACAGGTATAGCAATAGCCATTAAAGGATGGATTCATTCTGCCTCCATTAAACCTATTCATCATCACCTGGTTGATCATTCTCACCTGAGATTTGCATTTAGTAGCTTTATGTCCAAATTCCTTACATCCAAAACATTGTCTGGTGAAGGGACTAGAAAACTAATTCATCCTACTCCTACATTATATTGCCTTGTGACTATATTTATTACAGGAAAAATAAATACCATTGAAAGAGGGATACCTTTGTGCATTAGGTTGCCTCACAAGTGGTCTCCTTGCAAAAAAAAAAAAAAAATTCCCTTTGTCCTGAGTCATTTGATTGTCCTTAGAACTTTCACCTACTTCATTTCCCAGGCCACCTTTGGCTTTACTCGGTTTCTATCCTGCAAGCAGTTCTCCAAGCTTTTTGGAGCTAGATATAAAATTATTCTCACAGAGTTTTGCCTTCTCTAGCTCAACTCTCAAGTTTACTACCTCCTATTCAAGTTTAGAGCATTCATCAGATTTTTTTTGCACCATTTCATTTAGACATTCTTATATTCTCTTATTTTCTTCTATAAGCACTTTCAATCCAATGATCTCTTGTTTCTGCTACTCACTTACTTCTTTGTGTCTTTCCTTGATTTTTTTTAATTATTCTTTCAGCTTCCAGACACATTCATTAGCCTCGTCTAGATTTTCTTTTAAGTCTTTGTTTATTTTTTTTCCTTATCAAGATCTTCAAGTGCAGTTCAGAGTTCTTTATCATCCATCTGATCAACCTTCAGGATCTTCCTCAAGCGGTTAAGCTCTATACCAAGGAACCAAAGCTTTGATACCAATTGTTAAATGGCGTACGAAAACTAAGAGGGGGGTGAATCAGTTGTCATTAAGTTTGAACATGAAATGTAGATAACAGAAAGTAAAATCAACACACTGAACACCATATTTTATGTGGAAAACCCAATGAGGGAAAAACCATGGTGAGGATTAACTCACAATATAAAGTAGTTCCAAAATTGAATGTATAAGGCTCACTACCCTAAAAGGACTCACTATCTGGATACAAAAGCTCACTACTTACAAGGAGGCCCACTTCCTACAAAAATATTTACAAAGCAAAATTGGGCTTTACAACCAAAATGAATTGAAAAGAGTGCACCTAACAAGTGTTGATGCAATTCCAATGATGCTCAATAGACAGACTTAACACACTTCATCATTTTCACTCTTCTTCAACTTCACATTCACAACTGCTTCATCGATTACTCACTTTAATCTTCAACCCTATCCAATATATATACTCGATTTATCTACAAGAATCAATTAGATCAGCCCAATTAGATGCATTTCCTTGTTTATCAAAAATACCAACTTATCGGCTACAAGAATTCATAAAATCTTTCCAAAAGGCAATCCAAACATCCAACATGCTACATCATGTTGGCATGGACCTAGGATAGGTCACACATATATCCGCATAAGAAAAATTAATTCACGATATCACGACTTATCCAAGAATTTGGCCAGAAATAGACTTAATTACAAAAATTAATCAACAAAATAATGTCGATACGTCGTATGAGCATCGGAGCACAAGAGATTCTGAACATACATGCTTTTAGCAATCATAAACTATTTCCCAAAATTGCAAGCATCAACAATCAACTGCAGAGGATTACAGACTAGAAAACCAGAGGGTGCAGCTTAAATACCGATTTAGATACTGCACCAAAATATTGGATCAAGCACTGACTTAGACTAGCAATCACAACATGGTGACATCAATAACAACACAAAACTATAGAGATGGTCGTTCTTCTTCATTCTTCCAATAGCTTGTAGAAGGTTGGGCCGAAGAGGACTATCCTTTAGACCTGTTTGGATCCTTCCTTATTTTTTTAGCGAGGATTAGATCATCCTCTACTTCAATAGCCAAATTTTGGGTAGCTGCAAGAGTAGTTGGGGCTGTAGAAGAAAACTTACCTTAGGAAATTGTGTATTAATGAAGAAACACTTCAAATTTTCAACTGTAGGTTGGGCAATAGCTGGAATCCTAGTTTTCAACTTATTAAAATTAGCCACAAACTCACACATGGGCTCTTGTGGTTCCTTCTTCATCTGAGTAAGTTGGGCCAACAATGCATAGCATCTTTTGCTAGTTTAAAAATTTCTTCAAATTTGGTTTGAAGTGTTGCCCAATTTGTAATACTTCTAATTGAAAGATTATAAAATCAATCGGCTGCCACTCCTTGGAAAGTTTCAATAAACAACCTTACTGATACATCTTCATGTTCTACTCTAAGAACTTTGCATGCAATTTAGAATGCAATAATATTCTCATTTAGGTGTTGTTTACCATCTCCAAAGAACTTGGGAATGTTCTTTCAGGAGCCATGAGGAAGTTCATGTGTAGGAGGTGTCAGATTTAAAGGACCAAAAGTGTTCCCCCAAGGACCTTGAGTAGCCATTTTGCCTTGGTTGAATGGAGGGATAATAAATATTTTAATTGGTGATATAGATAATGCCCATTGAGCACCAAAAGCTTCACTTGGTATGGGATATCTTATGTTAGTAGGAGGACAAATCCTTGTGCACTGAAGAGGTGATCTCGTCCTTGCAAGAAAAAGATCAAAATTATATTTTTGTAGCAACTCAAATTTAGGATCAATATGTCCCTGAGCCCTTTGACCATGTGTATAACTTCTTTTTGCCAGAGTGCAAGTTTAACAAGAAATATAAAGAAACAATAACAAAAATAGTTAAACATAATAATAAATCGATATACTTCAATGAAAAGCGTGAGACTAATAGTTGTGTATTCATGTCCCCAACGGAGTTTCCAAAAAATTGTTGTGTGAATATTTTGTAATCAACTAGCTGATTACAAAATGTTGATATCAACAATAGTATAGTGAGATTAAATCTCTCCTCTCAGAAATGGGATGTTCCCTTCTTATTGCTAACTAAAAATAACTAGTAATTAACTGAGCTTATGTACACTACAATTATCCATGGAGGTGTTTCCATTCATCCTATTCTCTTTTTTTTCATAATAGATGTTTCTTCTTACAAAGTTACAATGATAATCCTGTGACAATTATAACATGTAATTAACCACAAAGTACTAGTTGGGGCAATAATAACCAATATCTAATTCAGTTAGATGAAAGAATAACAAAAATGATACCAACAAGTTCGGTAGCAAGAAAACCCACAAAATTAGCACAAACTCTTTTGTTGATTTCTATGATGTTTTGAAAAGAAAAATAATGGTATATGCTACAGCCCAATGTCTCCAACGTATGCCACAATAAGATCAACCAAATGTGGATGATAACTCACAACCCAAATTCTTCAATTATCTCCAATTACACACATAAACACAATTTCCAAATATAATATTGTAGCTCAAAGACTTCAAAATCAGATTTGAATTGCATCTTAATATACTCAATTCCACACTATGATTCAATCATGTACAAGATAATGTAATAGGAAAGACGTAAGAACATTCCCAATACACAATAACTTGATCCAAGGCAAAGATTAGATGCCAACTTGCTTCTTTTATTGATCGAATCTTGATTTACAGTTCAAAAACAAAGTTTCAATGTGCTCTTCAATTTGGCAGCGCTTCACTTCATAAGCTAAAAGATTATATTTACAAAAGAGCCCCCTCTTATTTATAGAGGAGAGCCAAGAGCTAAAATAGGAAAATTACAACTAACTTGACTTATTCAAAGGAAGAGCCTGAATTGATTTGGGACTTCAATCCTCTTACATGTAATTGTTATATTACAAAAGACATGTAAAATGTCATCTACAATTTACAAATTGCATAAAGGAAAAACTTGAAAAAAACTAAGTATTAACAAGCACGTTATTTTATTCTTCAACATTCTTCTCCAGGAAATTTGCATATCTCTTCAATGCAGCCTGAACTTCAAAGTCATTCAACTCGGATGCATGACTGGAGATAGCAAGCACTTGTGTGATGGAGTCCTCAATACTGATATGTGCTTTTCTATGCTTGTACAATATTACTTTTAGGTTATCCAAATTCACTAAATTATCCATGGAAGCTAATGAAAAATATTTTGACTCAATCTCTTTCTGGAAATAGGGAAGTGAATCCTTGGATAACTGTCTCCATAGGAAGAACCTTTTGATCATCATCAAGTATTTGGCATGGAAGCATGCCTGATCTCAATGTCTTTGATATTATCCATATTGAACTCCATAGAAGTCATCAAGAACACTCCTTGATACTTGTAATTCATATTTTTTCTTCTTGGGAGATGGATTGGACGTTTGGAAAGAGACTACAAAAATTGAGTTTCAAAAATCCTCCAGAGTTAGAAAAATTTCAAGTGCCAAGGTTCATGCAATTGTGGAATTTTTTGCACTTTTATATATTTGATATTTTGGTGTGTAGTTCAGAGAAAAATTCACGAACTACATGGGGATTACATGATTGGATGCAAGGGTGGAGAAATTCTCCACCTCTGCATGAGGGTAGGTCAACAAGATGAAGTTCGAAGAAAATTCTCTGAATTACATGGGAATTTCATTCTGAGTGTAAAGTTGGAAAAATTCTCCGCCTTTACATAAGGGTAAGGAAAAATATGTAGTTCGGAGAAAATTCTCCAAATTGCACTTAGGGTAGATCAAAATTTTCATGCAGGTCAGGAAAAATTTACTGACCTATACTTTGTGTGCAAAATTTTATGCACATTGGGGAAAATTCCCCGAAATGCATGAGGGATAAGTCCAAAAGTGTAGTTGTGGAGAATTTCTCCACAACTACATATCAGAAACCAAAAATATGCAAATGTGCTAAAATTCAACAACAGTGCACTAAAAAGACCAAAAATATGTAGGTGCTCTAAAATTCAATGACACTGCACTAAAAAGAAAATTGGATTAAGGAACAAGACAATTAACCAAAAATATGTAGGTGTGCTAAAATTGAGGGACACTGCATGTAAAAGAAAAATGACAAACACTTGAAAATTTCTCTTTTGCAAATTTTCAAAAGATGAAAAGGTGATCAAATCGAAATGACTTTTTGAGGGATTAAACTATGCACAAGAGCAATTGAAATTTGACTCAATATGCATGCTTAGAGGATGTGGGCTACGAAACAGACAAGTTTCACGAATTGAGCAAGCTAAATTCAAGGATAATAGATTGATAATGTTTTCATCAACCAAGCCCATTAATCTCATCCAAGATCCCCCTAATTTCATCATTCTTATAACTCTACCTATGAGAGAAGGAAAAATATAAAATTTCCATAGGTCCATTAGCTCCATCAAATCCAAAATCCATAAACATCAAATACCTCTTCCCAATCCATGTGCACAACTTGAGGAATCTATCCACACATTAATTTCTAGTGATGATATCAAAGAAAAAGGCCACCATTCCCTTATATCATCCAAGCCTATCCATTTATATGTCAGGATATTATTACAAATCATGCCCAAATGTATCCCCACCTAAATCAAGATCTAGGAATGCAAGCTAATCCATTTCATGATCCCATACCTTCTCAAGATCAAAGCACCAATATAAAGCTCATCCCTCAACCACAATCCTATCACCTTGGTTTTACCACCCTTAGCCAAGCTATTTTTCTCACTACCAAGGAAAATTCCACTATCACTAATTCATACCCGTGTAAAATTGTATTCATAACTTGTTTCCAAATTAACAAGTATCCCATCATCAATTGAATCTATCAAAGGATGAACTATTAAGGCAAATAATTAGGCCTTCATTAGCCAAAAATCTTGGAACCCATACACATTAAATAAAATAAATGATTTAAGGGCCTCAACCATAGGTCTCATGGAAAAAATGTTGGTAACATGTCTCCAAGCCCTAAGGAAACTTATTTCAACATTCAAACAAGTGTCTCATACCACTCCTATCAAGAGTTGTTACCACCAATCCTTTCATCAACCCCAAACCTCCATCACCAATCCTTTCATGAGCATAGGTATGTGCAAAAATATGGGGGACAAAAATGTTTCCACAACTAGTTTTTGGTCCATCTAACATATAACAAAAGCACACTATAGCATGAGTGTATTATAATGTATTCATGTTATGTCTGTCATAAAATCAAAAAAGTAAAGATCTTGAACTCATTTGAATCTGATCCCCTACCTTTATAGAAACCAAATGTGAGCTAGGATTACCACATATGCATTTTGGAGTGAATCAAGCTACCAAAAAATTCCCACCATGAAATTCATGAGGTCAAGGATATACCTTTTTCTAGTTTTTAATTATAGAAATTGTATAGAATACCAATTTTTCCATTATTTTGATTCAATGTTTTCTAATTTTTAGGAATTAAAAATATTTTAAACCCTAGTTCACCAACCAATAAAAACCCTAGTGAAGAGCATGGAAAACCAAACACTTAGCAATCTCATCCACCGATTCGTCAAAATCTTCCTCAAATACAAGAAAATCTAATAGGTCAAATTGAAAATAATAAAAGGTAACTCCAAGAATTGATCAATAGATTGAAAAATCTAAATTCAACTGGTTCCCATTGGACAACCCTCACCATCTCATTGGAATCTATCATATCTCATATATATTTTGTGAGTGGCCAAATTAACATATGGTCCAATAAGAGGGAGGAAGTTGGAGAAATTTATTCCTCAAAATTGTCGTACCAACAAGAAAAAGAAAATAAAACATTAAAATATAATTTGTGTGCATTTTTCATTAATCCACAAACTAATGCACACCATGCACACAAGTTGCAAGAGGTTCCCTATCCATTGGTGCTAACACCAAGGAATAAGGGAAAAAAATTAGGATAGGTGGTGGAAAGTTTTTGACCATCCTCTATGAAACAACAATGAGGTTTCAAAGTATTTTTTGAGGAAACTCGATTGTGTGTTTGTCCTCAATGAGATCTTGAATCACTTTGACATGTGTGATGTCCAAGGTAGAGGTGGGAGCTTTGCATATGATAGAGAGGGGCACATCATGCTCAAGAATAGGCACAAAAAACCCTTTCAAGGCTAGACATTAAACAAGTAATGATCCTTTCCATTGTGAAGGAGAGTGTTGAGATGGAGACTCTACAATCTATCAACTCCCTCACATATACCTTGTTATCATACAATAGGCCTTTAACATAGGGTGACGAGGGTGAGGTTTCTTGATCTCAATGATCACCTCACATTTGTCAAAACTATGGTTCTTTTTAGGATTATGGGTCTAAGGATGCTCGAGATGCATGGGGATAGGAGTTGGAGACATCCATATTAGATGATATGGTGTTCATAGATGAGCTACTAAATATGACATTTGGAATTAATGGATAGGTGATTTAAATTGTTAGCAACATGAGCATGATGATGTATGGTGGTTTTATTGATGGAAACCCATTGTAGAAGTGATGGTACATTAGTATTTATATAGTCCAAAGAAGACCAAGTGCTTTTGGAAAAATATTTGTCCCAAACTAAAATAGTATGTAATAGAGGAACAATTTTGTGGTCCACATTGCTCTACACTATAATATCTTGTCATGCGGTTTTGTGGTGATGATGGTATGCGTTGAAGGAGTCTATATCCAAAATTTTAGGGTTCTTTGTCTTTTGCAATCGAAGATATTAGTGACATAGTATCGAACTAATCAGAGACATAGTTACAAGTGCAAAGTTCATATTGGAATGCTCCACATTCCATTGTGAATGATCGCTATGCTTTGTATATTTTTGGAAGTGCTTGAAGAGGTTAGATGAGTGTGCACTCTAAGTTTTAGGTGGTTTGGTGGTCCGCATGTCAAGTTGTGAATGAACAGTTGGTTCATTCAGTTGTTGCTTCACTAGTTTGTTGTGTGGTGTCAACCTAAGGGTTTGGGGTCATGCAATATTAAGTTGAGTATAAAGTGGATTCATAGGAGTGATTATAGGTCATGCCGACCTATTTTGGTTAAGAGAAAATTTTGGTTTCTTTTGCAAGGTATGTATGATGGAGTTTTGAGCTAACAAGTTATGGTCTCGCGTGTTTCATCAGATTAGGCTAACCTAATTGACAATATGAGTGTTTGTGGAATATATGCATATATATAGAAGGTCAATTCAATGTGTGTAGAATAAGAGATGATAATGTAGATGTGGATGAGTGAGAGTGTGAAGTGAAAAAGGTGTTAGTGGTGAAGAATGAAGTGTGTAAAGTCAATTTACTGAGCCTAATTGGAACTGTATCTTCAACATATTGTAAATGCATTGTTAGTAGTTCAAAATCTAGCAATGAGACACTCTTTTTTATATATTTTTTAATTCTAGAAGTGATCTTCCTTGGGAAATGAACCCTCCTATTTTCTGGATAGTGAGTCCTCCGAGTAGTGAGCCCTTCTGGCAGTGAGCCTCCTATAATATGTTGTAATTGGTTATGATATATTGTGAGCTAATCCTCACCATGATTTTTCCCATCCAAGAGTTTTCTATGTAAATCTGGTGTTCTTGTGTTGTTTGTTGTGTTGTATGCTTCAATTGTTCATTTTCGTTTATGCAAGTTTATTGAGATGATTTGAATGCAATTTTAAGTTAATGAATTTTAGGGAATACTGATTCACCCCCCTCTTAGTATTTTGGATGTTCAAAAATTGGTATCAAAGCAAGGTTCCTTCAATTGGCATAACCATTGAGGTAGATCTTCGAGGTTGAACACATGGTAACTAGGAAGTATCCTATCCCTCCAGAAGAAATTATAATGGAAGGGTTTACTAAAGAAGACTATGAAGTTGATATGGAAGAAAAACTCAAATTTACTCATGATGACCTAGACAAAGAAGAATGTGAGAATAGGGATCTGAAAGAAACTCTTAAGGAAGTAGATGAGTGTGTCAAGAAGTTGGGGAATCAAGTCAAGAAATTTAAAGAGAAACTCAAGGAAACAAATGAGCAACTTAAGCAATCAAATGAGACAATCACTAATTTGAAAGTGCAAGTTGAAGAAGGAAAAAGAGTTGAAGACTGCCTGAATGCCAAGTTGAAAGACAAATCTATAGAAAGCTCAAAACTTGAAGAAGAGATTGTGTCTTTGAGGAAAGATCTGGAGAAAGAAAATATTCAAGAAAAGCTCCACCTTGCTTGATGATATGATTGCTAGTCAAAAAGCTTCAAGGGACAAAGAAGGATTAGGGTTTGAAAAAGGAGAAAGCTCAAAGGAAAATCAGACTCCAGATAATGCTAAAAAGGAGAACAATAAACAAAGGAAGAATAGAGATAAGAAGAGCAATATCAAACATGTCCAGAATCAGAAGAAAGATTTCAAGAGACCTATCAAACAACCAGTTGCACAAAGGTACCCATATTTTAAAGGTCACTGCTATTTTTGCAATATATTTGGACATAAAGCTATAGAGTGTAAAAGCGGGATGAATCATGATTTTCAATCATTTTTCAGTCAATACTATGCATGCAATAGATTTGGTCATAAGGCTAGTGAATGAAAAAGATAGATGATGAAAGGTTACAATAATGGTATAATGCCCCAATCATTCCTTGGTTACTGTTGCACATGCAATGGGTTTGGGAATAAGGCTTCTGATTGCAAATCTAAAATGGCAAGAAGTTTTCTTTGCAACAAGGTGTCATATGCTATAAATGTAATAAACCAGGACACATAGCTAAGTTTTGCAAAGGAAAGAATGTGAAATTCTCCAGTCCACAAAAGAAGATTAATCTAGTTGAGGTAAAGGAGATGAACAAGATTTGGAAGAAAAAGGAAGAAAATGATGTGAAGAATCAATTTGTGCCAAATTCTGGTGCAAATGTTTCCTGCAAAAACTAGATAGAGAGCATTACCTCAAGGGGAGTTTTAACAAAAAAGTTTCTAAACCCCTTGCCAAAGATGTGGTGTTGATGTCTTCAACATAATGGTGCATGTATGAGTTGGTTTGGTTGATCCATTGGTGAAATATTCAATGAGAAATATCTTAATGCAGAGATTTGCAGAATGTTTGGAAGTACCTATGATGATATAGAGAGGGCTTGACAACTTTTGACCTAACTTTTTCTACTACAATTAATGCATACTTTAGGTCATGGAAAAGTTTTATATTTCATTTTGCACATTCTAAAGGGAATTTTTGTTTGAGCATTTGAAGAGGAAAGCAATGCAAATGAGAGTTGAAGCGATTATGAAGTCTTGAACGAAACCTTACCGATGAGTTTCACAAGGTATTTACAATTTCTTGCAAACTCTAGCTCAAGAAAAGTTTAAAATGTTTACTCCACAAGTTATTGATATGCTCGAGAGACCGAGACTTAATTTTAAGAAGCATTTGTATAAGTCAATGGAAATGGATAAAGAAGGGGTGTTTTCTAGGGTTCCTTCAAATGTGTTGCACATAAAAGATGTGCAAATTTACATTCATTCGAAGTTGGATGAATATGATCACTTGAAACTGGCAGAGTTTAGGGAAAAAGTTCTAAAAAGAGATGATTTTAAGTTGAAACCAAAGAATGTCAGCCTAATGGAGAAAAAGTTGAATGTGCGGATAAAATTTCCAAATTTGAGCTATGATAATGAGTGGGTGAAGTATGTTCTGAGCATGATACATGATAAATTCATGTGGCTGGATATGCCACATATAATAACCAAAGAGGCAATTAGAGTTGTTACTGGTTTGAGCTCCACTAGACCAATCCCAACATTGAAGGCAGTAAAGAATGAAGTGGTAATGAAGCTTACCAAATCCAAGTTTGATAAGTGTTCCCTAATAGTGAATGACATTGAGGATTCAACGGTCAAATATGTTGCAATGATGATTGGTTACAAAATATTTTACACAAACAAAGAGAATTTTGTCATTGCCACTACAATACACATGGCTTATTAGACGGTGAAAGAAGGAAAATATTTTGATCTTTTTGAGCTCCTGAGATTACAGTTGTTGGAAAACTTACATAAGACAACAGAGTCAAAATATCCTTTCTGGTATGGTACTCTTATTATTTACTTGATGTTTTACTTTCTCAATGAGTTTCTCGGAGTGAAGAATGTTGTATGGCTAGACAATATTCTTGTATCCACTCAAATTAGAGATCATTTGAGGAGATTTCTTGGTAAAGAATCTTATGATTCAATGTTGTGGGGATTCTTTAAACCTTTTCAAACTCGGATGCAAGAGAGAGGAAGGATTCCAAGTAAAATTGTGGATAAGTATAAGAATGAGTTAACATTTATGGTTAGTAGAGATTACTGCTACATGGAAGTAGTTGAACCCAAAACTGTTTGGGTTCTAGAACTTCCTTATGAGGTAGATGAGTCTAAATGCATTGGCCTTGTAAAGATTATGTTGAGAAAACCTAAAGATCCAACAATTGAAAGGTTTGGTACTTATAAAGAGAAATAAAGTAAAGAGAACTTGGAAAATAAGGACATTGAAGAAAAGTTGAAAAGAAGGCTATTTTGGAAAGGGAGTTTGGTACCCTTGAGGACCCTATGGAGAAATCTAAAGGCACATTTGCTCCTCTATATACTAGTCCACAGAAATAAAGAAGGTCAAGTAGGACCTTAGTCTCCACACCACCTATTGTTACAAATCCTTTCGAAACAAAGTCTACAGGCGATTCTAAGAAGAAAGATACATCCAACCTCCCTAAGCAACAAAAGGCTACAAAGAGAAGAAAGAAAGAAAAAGCAACAAGAGGTAGGTATTCAGAAGAAGAAGAAGAAGAAGAGGAAGAAGAACATCAGGTCTAGAAAAGGAATTCAAAAGTCTCTCAAGAAGAGACCAGTACATAAAGGGAAAGAAGAAAGAAGAAACACCTTCAGTTCAAGAGCATAGTATTATGAAGTTTGATGCACTATTCAATGCTATAATGGAGTTTGGGATTTTGAAGGATACAACTGAAATGTTTTCGAAAGCTAATAATGAGCATAAGGAAATAATTGAAGAGGCCATTATCAAATACATGGTGACATTTAATGTTGGCCTAGGTGAGATAGAGGATTAGTTGCCAGATGATCCAAAAGGTGTATTGAGTGCAAGGAGACAAGAGGCAATTGCAAAAAATGCAAAGTTGAATTTTTTTTCCTTGGAGAAGATTGGTTTCTCATTATCTCATGAGGAAAGAACTAAGTTGGCTCAGCTGCATGCCCAAAAATTTAGGATAAATTAAAGAGTAAACATTCTTATGAGAAAAGGACAAGGATGACATAGAGAAACTAAGGAAAGAAACATTGAAAACAGTTGAAAATATTCTTAAGGAATTAGGTGCCTCTTCGGATGATGAAGATCAAATGCAGCGAAATACATCTCTCCTAGAAATAAATGATCATGTCATAGAGCAGCATGAGCATGAGCATGAGAAATAAGATATTTTAATAGATAACACTCCTCTAGATGTGGAGATAAATGATAAGCAAAAAAAAAAAGTTGAGCAAGGAGTCTTGAAAAAGATTGAAGCTCAAAAGGAACAAACTGTCCCTCCTCTAGAAGATGAGAAGATTATAGAAGAGTGTTATGGCAGTGAAGAGAATGAGAAGAGTGATACACAAGTAGAAGAAAGCACTAAAATAGGTTTGAATCCTCCAAACCCTTCGGAGATTCATTCAAAAGATCTTTTGGATATGCAATTGTAGTTCCAACCAGTGGTGTTTACATAATTGCTACAAATTCCCATGCAACAAGGTCAAGTGGTTATGGAAAAGATTTCCCCTCTACATAAGTTGTAGATTGGTGATGTATTTCATTCCTTCACAAGAAAAGAAATTATTAAAACTCGCCAGAAGAGTACAAAGTTGGTTGATGAAGTTGTCAAGGTGTTGCAAGAAAGCCTTCCCAGAGTATCCATTGATACATCTTTACCAAGTGTGCAATAGTTGAAATTATTGCTAGATTCTTTTAAGGAGTACTCTATTGGTTTGGAATAGAAGATTAAAAAGGAAGCAACAAAGAATTTGAATGATAAGAGGCTAGTTGATGCCTCAGATAAGTGTGCTACTGCACACACCAAGTTGCAAGGAAACTTGAAGGAAGTTCAAAAGTGTTTGGAGGAATCCAAACAATTGTTTCAATTTTAATTGAAATGGCCATTGTCTAAAAAGAGCATCAAGGATCAAATGGACTCAATTGAGTCTCAAATTGCTCAGGCCTCAAATGTATGTGATCTGGTGAATGATGGAGATTGAGCTACTAGAGCGACCATTGAAAATCTACATGGTCAATTCTTCTTACTAGAGGAACAAAAAGAGAAAATCATAATATAGTATAGTCAACTCTAAGATATGGTAAGTGCAAGGATTGCATCTTTAACTAGAGTTTTGGTCAATGCAGGGAAGGTTGTGCAAAAGACAATAGTGCCTAGCTCTCTGAAAGAAGGAGAAGACCTCCATGTATAGTTTGAGAACCAATGTTGCGTGCTTTCCTTCACCAAGAAGGATTGGGAGGTTTCCAAGAAGGATTGGGAGGCACACCTTGCAAAATTAAAGGCATCATATCGAGGTATATTTCCCTCATATAGTTAAGGTGTACATTTTTGAATTGTATAGAATTTTTTTTATATCAATGTACATATGCAGAGTTAGTAGATGGTGTTGCAGTATAGTTTTGTATTTTTGGTGATGGATAATATAGATAGGGGGGTTATTCTCATGTAAATATATCATAAAGGGGGAGTGAAGCAAAAAATTGAAGCATATTTACTACCCTTTTCCCTTGATGTCAAAGGGGGAGTGAAGCAAAGAAGTGTGTTGCGGTCAATGAAAAAGGGGGAGATTGTTGGCAACATGAGCATGATGATGTATGGTTTTGTCATTTATGGAAACTCATTGTAGAAGTGATGGTACATTAGTATGTATATAGTTCAGAGAAGACTAAGTGCTTTTTGGAAAACAAATGTCTAAGTCCCAGACTGAAACAGTATGTAATAGAGGAACAGTTTTTTGGTCCACATTGCTCGTACTGCAATATCTTGTTATGTGGTTTTGAGGTGATAATGGTGTGTGTTGAAGGAGTTTATATCCAAAGTGTTAGGATTCTATGTCTTTTAGAGTCAAAGATATTAGTGACAGAGTATCAAGCTAAGCAGAGACATAGTTATAGGTGTAGAGTTCATATTGGAATGCTCTGCATTCCACAATGGATGATCATTATGCTTTAAAATTTTCAAGAAGTGCTTGAAGGTGTTAGATGAGTGTGCACTCTAATTTTTAGGTGGTTTGGTGGCCTGTATGTCAAGTTGTGAATGAATAGTTGGTTCATTCAGTTGTTGCTTCACTAGTTTTGTTGAGCGGTGCCAACCTAAGGGTTTTGGGGTCGTACGGTATTAAGTTGAGTATGAAGCAAATTCATAGGAGTTATTATAGGTCATGCCAACCTATTTTTGGTGAAGAGAATGTTTTGGTTTCTTCTGTAAGGTATGTATGATGGATTTTTGAACCTATAGGTTATGGTGTCACACATTTCATCTAATTAGACCGACCTAATTGGTGATATGAGTGTTTTCAAAATATATGCATATATATAAGGTCAATTCAATGTGTGTAGCATAAGAGATGATGATGTAGATGTGGATGAGCAAGAGTGTGAAAAAGTGTGAAATGTGTTAGTAGTGAAGAATGAAGTGTGAAAGGTCAGTTTATTGAGCCTAATTGGAACTGTATCTTCAGCATATTGCAGATGCATTATTAGCAGTTCAAAATTTGGTAGTGAGCCATTCTTTTCTATATCTTTTTTAATTCTCAAAGAAGTGATCTTCCTTGGGCAGTAAGCCCTCCTATTTTTTGGACAATGAGTCCTCCGGGTAGTGAGCCCTTCTGGAAGTGAGCCTCCTGTAATATGTTGTAACTGATTATGATATATTGCAAGCTAATCCTCACCACAGTTTTTCCCTTCCAAGGGTTTTCCATGTAAATCTGGTGTTCTTGTGTTGTTTATTGTGTTGCATGCTTCAAGTTTTCATTTCCATTTCTACAAGTTTATTGAGATTCTTTGAATGTACTTTTAAGTTAATGAATTTTAGGGAATACTGATTCACCCCCCCACTATCAATATTCTAGGTGTTCAACATGAATAAGGTTAAATACAATTTACTATATTTCATTTTAAAATATAAGATTAACCATATTCATCTATGATGACTAAAAATTAATGTAAATTGTATGCAATAAAATTTTAGGGCTAATGTGTTCATCCTACATCTGTCAACCCTTCAACTCCCAATTATGTGGGCACATTATGTCCACATTATGTCCACAAGTATGTAGTACTAAAGAAGCATTAAATAGTAAATGTAAATATTTTTCCTTATATGAATTGTAATATTAAATATCATAGTTTATTATGAACAAGTGGATTTTGGACCTTCAACATCAAGACCTATTAGTGGGAGTGGCCATAAAAATTTCACTAAGGTAAGCTTAACTTTTTTAAATTATTATGTTTGTAAATCATGTTAACATATATTTTGGTAAAATACTATGTTGGGTAAGTACATGGAAATGTGGGACCAAAAGAGGGTCTTAAGTGGCCACTTTCTTTCTAAAATAAGAAAATTTGATCTTGGATGAGAAATTGAAGATAGTTATACTCAAAACTTGAATACGCGACGAGAACAAGAGTTGTAGTGCTCTGAATTTACTTTATAGAGTACTGATTTGTTTTGAAAATGGTGGGCATTAAGGGGTTAAGATTAGGGGAGCACACAAAGTGATCCTATTTTTATCAAAAAATATAACATAGCATTTGTTGTGCTCCCCATAAAAAAAAAAAAAATTTAGTGTTTCAAAAATCACTTTAGTAAAAAATTAGCTAACATCATGTAGTGTATGCCTAATTTTTTTCTAGATTTTAATGAATACATGATCTTTTACTAATTTTTAAAGTGGACACATCCTAAAAACCAAAAAAATGAGCATTCCTCCTATTTTTTTGGAAACTGATAAAACAAAAAAAACATTTTTTGAATGTGTATAGAATAGAGTATAATTTGTAAAAATGTAATTTATTTCAAATTTTAATAAATAGGTAAAAAATGAAACCAAAAATACCATACATAGATTTTCAACAAAAATGGTGAGACTAGCAAAAGAAATTAAAGATCAAAACATTAACATATTTAAAATGTAAAAAAAAAACATGGTTAGAAAGCTAAGAGAGAGCATGGCATTATTTAACTCAATATTGAAAGAAATACATATTTAGTCATTTTCTTACAATTTACAAAAAATTCCTTTATGCATATACATGTAAGCCCAACCATTTGGTTTGAATGCTCAAGACAAATCCAACCCTAAGGGTTGAAAATACCTAAAGCAGATACAAACATGGGCATTTTATAGTTCACTCACGTTACAATGTGCTTGCATTATAGTGTGCTTACATTTGCGTGAAGCAAAAAATTATTTATCTCCTTCTCCTTCTCCCTCTCTCCCTCTATCTTCCTCATGCTCTTTCCTTCCCTCTCCCTCTTTGTAGACCTTTATATCTATATCTTTATTTGCCTCTCTCTCTCTCTCTATATATATATATATTTCCCCCCCTTTATCTTTATCTCCTTATTTCTTTATATTTCTCTAGCCCTATTTCTCTCTCTCTTTCTCTTTAGAGATATCTCTCTCCCTTCATCTCTATCTCTACCTCTCT
Source organism: Sequoia sempervirens (assembly GCA_007258455.2). Taxonomy (NCBI): domain Eukaryota; kingdom Viridiplantae; phylum Streptophyta; class Pinopsida; order Cupressales; family Cupressaceae; genus Sequoia; species Sequoia sempervirens. The sequence continues at coordinate 184,028 of VDFB02272613.1, forward strand.
CTTTTCTCTTCCCATATTTCCCTTTCTCCTCTCTCTCCCCCTCTCTCCATCTCTATTTGTCTATTTTATCCTTTTTCTCCCTATCTATATCTCTCCCTCTCTAGATAATGCTCTCTCTCTCTGTCTCCATATCTTTCTTTACCTCTATCTCTCTATGTCTTTATCTCTCTACCTATTGGGACATCTATCTCTCAATATCTCACTCTATATACTCTCTCCATCTCTCCCTCTCCCTCTCTCCCCCTCTTCTCTCTCCCTACCTCCCTTTTTGTCTCCCCCTCTCCTCTCTCCCTCCCCCCCTTTTTGTATCCCTCTCTCTATCCCTACCTCTCTTTCTCTTCCCAAATTCCACTTTATCTCCCTCTCTCCATCTCTATTTTTCTCTCTACTTGTCTCTTTATACCTCTCCCTCATTCCTTTCCTCCCTTCTTATCTACCCATCTCTTATCTACCCATCTCTCTCTCTCTCTCTCTCTCTCTCTCTCTCTCTCTCTCTCTCTCTCTCTCTCTCTCTCTCTCTCTCTCTCTCTCTCTCTCTCTCTCTCTCTCCATCTCTATTTGTATATCTCTAGACCCATCGTCTCACCCCATATTTTCCTAAGATCTCTCCCTCTCTCCATCTCTACTTGTCTATATCTAGACCTATCTATCCCTCGTATCTCTACCTCTCCCTCCATCCCTCCCTCCCTATTCCCCCCTCTCTCCCTCCTCTCTCTTTCTCTCTATCTCTAGACCTAAATATCCCCCTTTATCTCTACCTGTAGGGCCCTCTCTCCTTTCCTTTTGTCCCTCCATATCTCCCCCTCCCTATCTCCACCTCTCTCTCTCTTTCTCTTCCCATATTTTCTTATTGTTGCATAGATGGTTGTTGTTGCACCAAAAGATCAATTTTTTAATGCCTAATACAGCTGTCAGAGTTAAACCATGTCATGAACTTGAGTGCTACATTGCACAACATTAGTAGACCAAGGGCTCACACCTTGCAAAAATCCCCCTAGTGCAAGTGAGAGGTTTGAACTCATGACCCAGGATTTGATACAAATTGTTGCACAAACGGTTGTCATTGCACTAAAAGATTAATCTATTAATGCTTGATACAACTGCCAGAGTTAATGAATCCACATGAGGCGGTTAAGTCATGTAACGAACCTGAGCACTGTGTTGTACAACACAAGGAGACCAAGGGCACACACCTTGCAACACTTATCTCTCTCTATCTCCCCCTTTCTCTCTACCTCTCCATCCTTTCCTCTCTCTATCTCTCTCTTTATCTTCCCATGTTTCCCTATCTCTCCCTCTCTCTCTCCATCTATATTTGTCTATCTCTACTTCTCTTTATCTCACCTCTCTCTCTCTCCCTATCCCTTTAGATATCTATCTATATCTCTCCCTCTCTCTCCCTCCCTTGCTCCCTCCCTCCCTGTCTCTACCTCTCTCTCTTTCCCTTCCCATATTTCCCTATATCCTCCTTTTTCTCTCTTCATCTTTAACAAAAGGAAGAGAAGAAAACTTTATGGGAAAATCCCCCCAAACAAGGAAAAGAAAAATGCTCTCTAGAAGATGAGAATAAATAAAACCCCATATGAGGAAAAAATCCTTTCTATAAGAGAGAAGAAGAAGTGAGACCATGCAACCACCCCTCAATGTATAATCTCCTATAGTGATGGTAGATGCCCAACAATGAATGTTGAAGATGATCCAACATTGTCGAACAACATTCCACCCCTTAGGAAGAAATAAAACCACGTAAGTATGCAAGCTATCTTCCCATTCTTGAAAGGAATGTGAAAGAAGAAAACTCAATGATGAGACCAAATGTTTCTCAAATGTCTCCATACCAATGCCAAATTATGACAAGTGATGATGTAGAGAAGGAACAAGAGGGTCTGAAGATGTTCTCACAACATCTAAAGAAGATGATGCAACTCCATAGGAGCTAACGTCAAGTAGAATATGAATATCCTCAATAGTGTCCTCCAAGTCTACAAAATAGGACTCACAAAGCAAACCGACAATATTTGTTAAGTACTCATCCCAACTAGTTGTATTTAGAAGATGATGAATAGCCTATTACATCGAACCAATAGAAGCTCTGAAAGAAGCAACACTAAAATATGTAGATGCAATAATAGATAGAGGAGGAAATCAATGTGCTCTATGATGTAGAAAATCCTCAAAAATTGTAAGATATATTAGTCCATAAACCTCGTCATTTTTGTTAAAGCATGCATCTTCTTGTTCATGGTCATGTGGCTCAAGAATGAGCCCAAGGAGATAGCGTAATAGATCCCATTCAAGGTAGTGATTTTTTATCCCTTGTTTCTAGGACAAATAGTTCTTTGAAGCTATCCTGATAATAGAAGGATGGAAAAAAATCAAAGGACATAATGGAGCCCCCCAAATGAAACTTTATCTCAATTCATGATTACATGAGACAATTTTTCTCAATCAGAATCCCAAACTAAAAATGTAGAAAAAAGTGTGGAAGTATACAAGACGCAACTCAAAGTACATCCCCCTTGATTCAGTAGTAAAGACCCTATATTTTTATGCCTTTCCAAAACTTACAAAGAGAAAATAGGTGAAGTATACATGGATTTTAAGTCCCCTCGAATTAGAAAAAATCTAGGGCTAAAATATTAGATGACCAAGGACTTAAGTGACCAAAATACATAGAAGAAAAATGCATCGACTCAAACCCGTGCACTATTGAGAATGCAAGAAAATGCAAAGCATTAGAACCAATGCCAAGCCGACTTCGAATTTCAAATAATAGGCAGTTTCCCGCCTATGCCAAGCGCCAAAATAAACGCCAAGTCCAAGGTTGACAGCCACACCGACTTGCCCTCAGGTCGATGCCAAAAAAGGGTCGATCAGGTAGATTAACGTGCCACAAATGCCACAGAGATAGACAGATCGATCTCTAACATGTCGTCATACCACAATAGGTAGGTCGAAAGCCTGTAAATATGTGGGTCGAATGCCAATTTTTCCACCAGACGTGGAATGTGCAGGTTCAAGATGTTGAAAATGCTAGTTGACAATAAAAAATATATTAAATCTGTAAATCCAAGTACAAGAATACACTGAATTTGCGGATCAAAGTGCAGTCGATATGGCTCTGCCGGGCCGAATGGTAAAGAATTTGCAAATCCATGCCAAATGATGGAGTATTTGCAGGTCAATGTGGCTCTGCCTAGCCAAAACACCAAATTTTTTTGGTTGACCACCGAAATATCAAAATATTTGCAGTTTGATGCCTATGGCAGGCCGATTTGCCAAAATATTTCAATTTCCAAGCAACTTTGGGTCGATTTGTAAAGCTTGTGCAAAAATGGACAGCAGACACAACAAAACAAACGCAACGACTTCCACAAGCTTTCAATTTGCAAGGATGTTCACAGATCAACAAATATTGCTATAGATTAAATAGAAAATGGCAAATATTGATCATATTTCACAAATATTTGCCCGATTTGAATGATTAAACCATAAATTTGCAAATAAAATGATCTGAACTGAAAACTTTGCAAATAACCTTCAAATTTACCATGAAAGTGTAGATCATGTCATTAGTTTGTAGGCTTTACACAATAAAGTGCAAATGTTATGTAAATATTGACCTGATTTGAGCAGCAGAGTGTAAATATTTGTAGATCCCTCCTCAAATTTGCAATCTTTACACTAAAATCACGAGCAGAATGCCACAGATCCACAATCCTTTCAAATCCATGATCTCACACAAAACCGTAGCCTCGATGAAATGCAACTCACAAACAAACTAATGCATTTCTATTTGCACAAAAAATGGCTCTGATACTATGTGAAATTAGCCAAGAAATATGGAAAAATAAAAACAACATGAAAGAGAACTCTAAGCAATAGAAGATTGAATTAGAATATTTTAGATGATTTACATTAGGAATGGAGGTGAATATAAAGAAGAAATATCTTAACATTTCATATAAGAAAACTGTCACCTAATGCCACCTAAGCATGATTATACACCAACAATAATAACAACCTGATAGAACTCAACTTAGCAATAGGAGAAAAGATCTCATTGAAATCATTCTCTCAACCTGTGAATATCCCTAGTTATAGAAGAAAAGTCCCTTGTTGATAGATCCAATTGCTTCTCAACCTCAACCCCCCAAATAATTAGAGATGATATAAGACCCTCCCAAGCTAGACCATATGGTTAATAAGATCAAATGAGGGGTGAAATCATATTGTCTTATATCACTCAAGTGATCCATCTAATTTGAACTTCTTATTAAACACCCATTTGTAGCCAATGAGTTTCCTACCCTTGGGTAGATCAGACAATCTGAAGTTTTATACTACTTTCATGTCAATGTCTCCTCCTACATGAAATTCTTCTAAGAATTTTTATCTTTGGAAATGAGTGCCTCTTTCAAATAACTTCATTCCCTAATAGTACAAGTAACAGTAGATACACAAAAAAATCTAATGGAGCTTATCATAGTTACCAATGAAGGATTTCCTACTACATGCGCACCTTGTTCTTCTCCAAATTTGTCACCAAATGTGCATATCTCTTCTCCTAAATTGTCATGTCCACTCTATTGTCCCTTTTTTCTTTTTCTTTTTTTAGATTGCAGGAATCGGTCGAGTATTCATCCCCCTATAAACTACAGTGCACCTAGTAAACTTTTTTCATGTGACCGATGGCGCTAGCACGACACACCCTCCAGTACCATGGGTTTGGGGGGAGACTAGACCTAGTGACCTTTTTCCTGCAACAGGATGCTTTAGCCAATCGAGCTAGGTCCCTTGCCCCAATACTCTATTGTCCCTTTTCAAATGCATTCTATTACTCTATTTTTAAAATGTGCCTTTTCTCTCTCATTCTCATTTAACTATTCTTCCTTATATAAGACTCTAAGTTCCTTGAGTATAATATCTCTTTAAGTGTAGGACCTTTAGTGTTTATATATCTAAAATCTTGTAGCTTTAACATTATCACCATAACTAATTAAATGACACATTTTTTCCTTGAAATCCAACTTAGAACATCTCTCCTTTGGCACCTAAACAAATGCCTCATAGCCAAAGACCCACAAATGTGTCAAAACTAGTTTTCTACTAGTCCAAAAATTTTATGCTATTTTATTTTCTAATCTAGTAGTAGGGGACATGATCTTCAAATATAGAACTACTTCAACCTAGAAATTATATCCTACAATAATACGACTCAACATATTGTTAGCCTGATTTAGCAAGGTTTTATTAAACCTCTTAGCCACTTTGTTATGTTGTGATGTATATGTTATTAACCTTTGTTTCATAATTATAGTGTGCTCACAAAATATTACAAACTCCCTCGATTATAATTCATCACCATTATTTATCCAAGGTACCTTTATTTACTTGTATTTGATTCCCAACAAGAGCCCTAAACTCTTTAAACTACAAAATCTCTCAAAATATCTCCTAAGAAAATACACTCAAAAGTACCTAGAATAATCATTAGTGAATGATACATTGTATAGAGACTTTCCAGTCGATTGGATATTCACAAGACCAAACACGTCATTATGTATCACCTCTAAAATATTCTCTCCTGGTGCTTCCAAAGTTAAATCATAATCTATTTTATTTTCCCACCACATAATACTCACAAAATTAAATATCTATAAAATAATAAAGAAGACAATCTACCATATATTTACTTACCAAGGTTATAATTAGACCTTTCTCACTTAATTGGTCCACCTTAAGACGTCCCTACAATGTTATTTTAGATGCAACTAAATATATATAACTAGATAATGTGGATGCATCTATTCTATACATATTACCATGTCACACTCCCTTAGTAAGTACCAAATTACCTCTTTCCAACCTACAACATTTATAACCAAATGTGACATTTATTTTGAAGTCAACCATTTTAAACATATCCATAAAATTTCTAGACAAACCTAAAATATACAAAACATTTGAGAGTGTTCTTACTCTACCATCCATGAAGGCAAAATTTACCTTTCCTCAACCAATAATCTTCCAAGAGTTGTTATTGTGAACAAAAACATGTCATCCATTACACTTGATGTAATCAAAGTACCAATCTTTGTGAGGTTTCATATGAAAAGAAGATCATAATTTAATCGACTGGGAATCATTACCAATTTGACACTATCAAAATTAAATTCATCACTTCTATATGAATTTTTGTTAGAGGACCTATTAGAAGAATCATCCTTCTTCTAAGACTGACACTCCTTTATGTGACCTTTCTTGTCATAATTCCAATATTTTACTTTAGGCTTGTCTTTTACCTTGGACTTCTTATCTTCATCCTTCATATTACCTTTCTTCTCCTTTGACCCATCTTTAACAACTATGACATCAAAAGAATTACCGTACATGGAATTTTTCCTAATTTTCTTAATTAACAAAATACTAGTAATATTTTCAAATTTTAATGGAACAACATTACTACTAATACATATTGTCAAGTTTTCCCATAAATTTGATAAGGGAAAAAGTAATGAAACATACTACTTTTCATCCATCTTGATTCGTATTTAAGAAAGTTGACTTAACATCATATTAAATGTATTCAAGTAATCAATTACTAAGTCTTCCTCCCTCATCTTTAAATAATATAACAACTTTAAAATATATATATTAACCACACGCTTAGACTAATATAACACACCTATCTTCCTCTACAATGAATTTATAATATTCTCCTTAGACACATTCATTAGCATAAAATTCAAAAAATATTACCAAATAGTATTTCTTAATTTTTTATCAAATTCTATAAAAGACCTTTATTATATATACCTAAGGGTTTGGTCAAAGAAGATATCACAACACGTTAATCTCTTTCAAGTAGAAGATGCACCATCTTTAACTTTCATAATTCAAAATTATGATAATTGAATCTCTCAATTTCATATGTCAACATGATATCCATATATTTAATAATTTTATGCTTTCTCATAAATCTTTCAATTTTTTATGTTTATCTAGTTATACATGCAAAAAACCAATTGTTGTATGGTTCACCACCACACATGCTAGGGTTTAGATTCCCAATGTAGTAACCATCCAAACAACCACCTTCTATTGGATGCCAAATCTTGGGGATTTGCACCCAATTTATAATATACTAGGATGAAGAAAACTTAAGATTATTTATTCAAGTAATAGTCAATAGCACTTGAAAATTCTATTTAAAAATATGTGTAGCCACAATATTACACAAGAATCAAATATTTGCATGTGAAACCCTCCAAGAGAAAACCCGCCATCAAAAGATGTTCATAGTTATATTATTGAGAATAAAGAAAGATTCAATACAACATGTGATTTTACAAAGTCTCAATCTACAACACACTCTTTTGTAATCCACTGCTATCCTTTTATCTTCTACAATTATCTAGCCTTAATGTCTTCACATGAGATGATACATATGGATGTACACATCTGAATACTAATTTTCTAACTATCTAATTCGAGAGCATCCCTAGGTAGTATGACATTTTTTCATCATTCTAGAAAAGTGGATTTTATGGTTTAATTTAGTTGTTTGTTTTTCTGTGAGACTATGGTTACCCATCTATTCTAGAGGAAGTTAGGACATTTCACCATAGTTTGGAATTGTCTTTTTAAGTTTTGAGCATAGATCAAGATTTAATATTGAATAATGTAATTCTTATTTTGGAAGTGACTTGGATGAGGAAAATATTATAAATAGGCTTGAGAGTGTTTACAAGTTGATAGCTATGAATAGTTGTGATTATTTTTATTTATGATAGGTTATCTAAAGTTCATGAAACCATATGTTTTTTTAAGGATTTATTTAAATAATGAGGGTGTATGTGGTGTATTGTGTGAAGGATCTATATTATTTTACCATTTGAATTTGTAAGTTTTTTTATTTTGTCCTACAACATGATACACGTGGCATTGGGCTTTGTGTCATTGTGTTACAACTAAGACAAATCAATAGAGAATATTGTGGATGCTATATATAATGGGTTATGGATTTAGAAAAAAAAAGTAAAGAAATAAGAAACAAGGGAGGGAGCATCGATATAGAATGGGACGAGAGTGAGACTATGAGGTGTGACAAATATTATGAGTGGAAAATGAGGATAATCATATGGAGTGTAGTATTAAGAGAGAGCACAATATGACATAGTGGATTTCATTAGAATATTGTATAAATAAGAGAGTGATACTATGAGGTGTGACAAATATTATGAGTGGAAAATGAGGATAATCATATGGAGTGTAGTATTAAGAGAGAGCACAATATGACATAGTGGATTTCATTAGAATATTGTATAAATATGAGATTATTTAGTAGTGTAATTTGTGTTTGAACTATTGTAGTAAATATTATGAAATGGCTACAACATAGCATATATGTAGCCCATTGTAGTAGATTGTGACTTTGATTCAAAATTTAGTAATAAAGTGGAAGCTTATGGAGGGGTAAGCGCAAGAAGTTGGGTCCACATAGAGGGGAAGTTTTGGCCAAAAAAATGTCGATAGGAATAGGTACCCATTTTGAATAAAATGGGTACCCTTTTAGTAATGGGAACTCAAGCCTTAGATCAGGATCTCGTTCCTAAACAGGTAAAGGGCTTAAATTTAACAAGATGTTTGCGAATATACAATATATTTCCATGGAGAAAATAAAATAAATAGAAACTAGCCACAAATAAGAAATTCCATCAAACAATAAGGAGTACACCTCAAGTAAACTTGTATGAGTTTCCTTCTTCATCCCTTCTCTCCAAACTGCAATAAGTGAAAAATGAGGGAATGAGAGGGAAAACATTTTAATAAGTTTATCCTTATGAGTTAACCCATTTTAAAACGAGTAACCATTATAAAAAAAAATGAAATCCCGACCTAATTTTTTACTTGGTTTTAGGGTTGGGAAAGGCTTGGGAACGCTTGGGAACCCAACTCTTAGGCTTAGACTTGCAACTAAAAGACTAAGGCAATGTTAAGAGAAATAATTGACTTTGGTAATATAGCTAACTGGTTTTTTTTTTAAATTGGTTTATATGAAATTAAAACCCATTATAAATCATGATGTCTAGTTTTCAAATCTATAATTTTTTTATTATTGGATTTTATTTTATATTTTTTAATTAATTTCTAAGGAAATTGGTCCATAAACTTGAAATGTTATGCTTTTAATTTTTTTAATAACTTTTAATTTGTTGATTTTTTGTAAAAAAAAATTATACATCAATCTACAAACAATTCTCTACATAATAAAAAAATTAAAAAATGATTAGTTTAGGTCAAATTATGGTGTCTGTACATGAGGGTTTTCAAAAACAGCAATTAAGGCCAATAAAAAATGTAATACCCCTCTATTTTGCTTATGTTTTTTGTTAGCATGTTTTCACTTTCATAGACCTTGGTACTTTGTTTTGATGTATTGATCGCTGACATTTGAGTGATGGTGGATTTATTTTGTGATGTGATGATACATTGTATGGTGGTAATTATTTCTGACATGCTTTATGTTAGCATAGATGTTTACTTCAGATGTTGTTGCTATATATGTGCATGGTAGATTTATTGATGTTTTTCTTGTCAGTTTGATGTGATATTGTATTGGTGTGGAGAACGGAGTTGCATCTCTCGCTTGCGAGTGCCCTGTGATTTCTGTGATTTTCTCCTCACGGTGTGTTTGAATCATGGATTATATATATGTATGTTATTGTTTGATTGCAGGATTGCAGGTACATGACACCGATTCCACCTGGTTTCACAAGTCTGAGCGTGTCTAGACTCAATGGAATGTTGATTGGGAGGTAGTAACAAGGTTTATCCTAGTCTAGTCTCAAACCCAGTCACAGTATGTCGTCAGTTTAGGTTTGGTTTTTTTTCTGGATGTTTTGTCTGACTCTGTCTTGATTATTTGTGAATTTAGTGTTAGATTAATGTTCTTTAATTTAGTGCTTATTTAAATTAATTTTAAATATCGTAGATAAAAACTTCATATTTTATTTAATTAATTAAATTAGTTTATTGGTAAAATAATTTAGTCATTGGGATTAAAATTATTTTATTAAATAAATATATTAATTAATTAAAGTTAGTTTTATTGTGAGAATAGATTAAATATTCTTTAAATGTTTTGTGGGAATGGAATTTTAAATAAAAATAAAAATAAAGAAAATAAATTAGCTTTTGAATTCTTTAATTCTTTTAATGGAATAAATTCTTGATAAGTGATGGAAGAATTACCCGTGAGTTGGTTAGAAGATATTTTTCTTCTTTGCCATGTGTGTTAGTTAAATTTATTGTAAAAATTTTCTTGTTGAGGATTCTCTCGGAGAAGATATTATGGGATTTGGGGAAAACAAGAAATCACTTCACGGGAAAAGAAAAAGAACAGAGTTATGCTGAAAAAATTGTGTTAATTTATGATTTCCTTTGGGTTTTGCTTTATATTTCTGGAAGAGATCCTTGGATAGATATTTGTTCAGAATTTGCATTCTTCTGGAAAGTGATGGTTTGAAAAGAGCTTTGGAAGTTGCACGCAACAGGCAAAGCTTCTCTTCAACAGAAAAATTCTTGAAGCTACAGGAATAAGGTTTTTCCCTATTTATTTAATTTGTTTTCTTTTGAAAAGATTGCCTATGTAAGAAGTAGTTTTGTGCAAGTTTTGTTAAATTGTGAATTTAAAAGATTGCCTGAGGAAATTATTGTGTTTGTGACTTTTGTATTTATTCTCGGTGATTTCTGTGAAAAATAATTTTGTAGAAATTTGTTACCTCTCTATGAGAATTTAAAAAAAAACAAAGTTTTATAGTAAAACCAGAGAGCAACACAGAGGATTTTGTTAAACAATAGAAAATTCTCATAGGAAAAAGAAGAAATCTTTGTAGATTTTTAAAAGGGGTTCTCTATTAAATATTGTATTAGATTTGGAGAAAAGAAACATCTGGGAAGAACTTTGATAAAAATTTGTATTAAACTGATAATTTACTCAATTTCCTGTAGAAAACCCTATTAAAAAAAATTAAAAAATTGTATTTTATTTATTGTTTAAATTATATATATTTATATAAATATATTTATGTATATTAAACTATGGAAGTTTTATAATAAAAAAAATACATGAATTTTCGAGATCGTCGTACGGGCGAATTTAACAGGAATTTTTTTAAAAATATATATAAGGAAAACCCTGTTTGTATTGGGGGACCGCAGGGGCTACCCCCACAGCCGCCCCCATATAGGGCGACGGCTATGGAGGCAGCCGGTACTGCCCTCACAGGCAGCACGCGGCTGCCACACAACCGCCTCCCCATATGGGGAGGGCTATGTATACAACTAGTGGCTGTATGGTATACACAGTCTTTTGAATATAAAATATGATTCATATAAATTCTTTATTATCTGCGAATCACTTTATTGATGAAAAACTAATTTTGATATTCTTTTATTAAATGAAATTCGGATTTTAGGTTTAGATTATTAATATATATATATCATATATATAAATATTTGTAAATATATATATATATATATATATTTATATTTATATTTATATATATTTCTTTGTAGGAATATATATACTCGTATGTTTTTAGGAAAAATAATTTTAGTATTGAAATAAGATTTTCTTTTGATTAAAATGCATGTAAAGTATGAAATCAATTAGTTTTAAAACAATAAGATTGAAAGAGGAAATTTGGTATTTATTTTTATGTGAAATTGAGAAAATTAAAATTAGATTAATTATTACAATTTCTTTTATTGTGTGAGAAAAAGAACTATAATCAAGTTGAATTATTTTTATGCTATTTCTGATTGATTTAAGTGGAATTAATAAATCCTAAAATTAGATTTCTTCGTTATACCTAAATTACTTTAAGTTGCTTTAAATTCTTTTTGGGAAAATTGGGGTTATATGTGAATTCAAGTCTTCCAAATGTAATTTCTAAATGGGAGTTAATTTTTATAATGATTTCATATTTAGGACAAACTAGGGTAGTGCACATGGTTTTGCATGGTGTTTAGACACGTGGTTCTATGAACATAATTTGATGTATGTTGTGATATGTTTGGTATTATATGTTGATATTTGTGCACTTTGCCTACCTTAGTTAGTGAACTTAGATTCCTTATGTTATTTTTAGGGGAGTGGCTCTTTGTGAGGGCCGGCACACAAAGTGGTGTCAGGGTAACTCATGTAGAGTTAGTAAGTCAGTGAAAACTAAATCAACACATTAGGTAGTCTAAAATCTTTAACTAGATTAATAACCTCACTCATAGACTCAAGAGCTAGTTCAGTCTTGGGAATGAGTCGAGAAGGACTGGAATGGAAAAGTCAATATCTTGTTATTTTAAAAGATATTCAATACCACAACAGATTGCATGTGGGGCCGGGTTTCGTAAGAGGTTACCAGGGTAACCCAAGATGGGGGCCGGAACCTAGGAAGAAACACCTGGGTAACCTATGCAACATTGTGATGACACTCCACCTAAAATAACAGTAACCTTGAGAACCTAGTATATTTGATCATTCTGTTCTGGAAGCAATGTAACCAATAAGTTAAGCTTGTACTTGTGTAATTTTGTTTATGGTCTTACTTGTGTCTAGGGTTTGTAGGTTATGTCTAGGGAACCTTTTTACTATCTCCTAGCACGGGGGGTGGGCCTACGGGTACCACATGGCTGGGTGGAACGTGCACCTAACTTCGTTGGGTCCCCAGTTCATGTTCGTTACAACGAGTATTTCTTGGATGGAGAGCTCGTATGTGGATATATGTACTTTCTTATTTGTATCAGTGGAAACTTTATATTTGTATCACTCCTCAATTGTTAACGAGGTGAACTTTGTTATATGTAAATGTACTTTTTTATATGACCTACCTCATTTGAAAATGAGTATTGTAATGTTATTTCAAATGTAATGTAAGAAAGAATATTTTATGTACATTATAACTTCATTGATGTAATTTAAATGTTATTCAATGTATGATTTAAAGTTTATGAAAATTAAATACATGCTATGTTAAGTACTATTGTCATCTATGGGATTTTCAAGTAGTTTGTCGTCGTGTTGCTTAGGGAATGTTTGCAACTAATTAAGTAAATGTTTATACTTTCAAAAAAAATCAATTACACTTTCGTAGACAATGCAACATTCCTTAGGTTACAAGACGGGGCATTACAAAAAATTAGTAAAAAAATATTTAGAAAAAAATTATAAAAAAATATCCTCATCAATCTTATGTTTGTTTCATATCTTTCCTCAAAAGGAATTAGAAAAATACTTTTATTTAGGTCAAATTATGGTGTTCGTACATGTACATGGTATGGTTCTAAAAAAGTGGTTTTTATACATGCCTATAAAAAAATACTTTGTACCATCTGGGTATTAGAATAAATTACATATTTGGAAACTAGACTCAAAATACTAAATTTCATAGTACTTAACTTTTTCAAGATTCAATGTGTAAGTGCTTCAAATTTTCAGTCCATTTGTGACAAATTTTGAAAAAATTGTAAGTTTTAAACAAGCAGAGAAAACGTAAAATAGAAGAAAGAAATTGGAGACAAAATACAACAAACACATTATTTACGTCCACGGAAAAGCAGGGAATAATCTCTATTAACCACTATCCAAATCTATAGTACATCATGGACTACACACATATATTTATACATAGCTCTTCGATATGAAGAGATGGGAGAATACGAATGGTCATGTGACCATTGGGATTCACATCCCAACAATCTCCCCCGTGAAATCCAACCGGCACATCCATGCACTGTGTCATCCCTGCATTTCCAATCTTATCTTCACATCGCAGCTAGACATGAATTTTTTAATTTTTCCAAATATTGTTCACGAACACACCGAATTAGTCTTCTCCAGGCCAAATCAGATAGAACAAAGGTAAACACAAAAGAATCCTCTTGGTCTTCATCTCCGCCTTCAATATGATTGGGCTCAACTTTTCTAGGAGGCCTGGGCCTGGGAACATCATCAAATCCCTTTTTTTTCATCTCTAAAGCAACTCGTGTAACATCATCAGTCAAGCCCTTGGTAGCACAACTCGCTACCACACTAGAATAACTATTAGGATCCACCCCTCTTTGTTGCATAAGGATCAATGTATTTATGGCAAGACTAGCCTCTTCAGTCCTTTCCATATTCTCAAGGAGGCAATTGTAGTAAGCATGCTTAGGCAGCAAGATCTTATGAACAAGTTCAATAGTCATTGAAAAACACTTGTGTTTGCATAGCTCCTCAATAAAGCCAAACACAATAAGATCTAGAGGCACCAAGCCTTTCTTAAGCATGTTCCACACAAACATAACTGCTCCTTCATCCATTTTCTCTAGGCACGTCCTTTTAAATACGGCGGCATATGTAAATTCATTGGGCTTGTAGCCTAGCCTAACTTTGGACTCCACGAACAGATCCACCGCTTCATTTATTTTCTTCTCTGCACATAGGGAAAAAATGAGGTAAAAATATGTGTGCATACTAAGGGGAATTCCCTTCATTTCCATACATTTCTTGAGTTCAAAGGCCTCATCCAGAAATCTGCTAAGCCCGTAGCCATAGACGAGAGATAATCTGGCTGCTACCCGGTTCGTCTCCACAACAGCAGTGACGTGACTGTCCATGGACCATAGTAATTCTGCTAGCTCAGACCGTGAGATCTTGCTGTCTCCATTAACATCAAATTTCTTGAAAAAATCTTCCAGTTCATGGATGCTCTGTTCCATAGCTCCTTCGCCCGAGTAAGCTAAAATAGATCCGTCTGTTGACGAAGCTCTGAATCCCGACCACATATTTGGCCTTGGAACTCCTGGACTCATACCAGGCTGTACTCTTCCTAAATCCAATCCTCCATAAGTTCCAGGTGCTGGAACAACACCCATGCCATTTAAATTATCAATATTTTTAGTACTTAGAAGTTGGGGCGCTTCAGGAAATTCCTTTGCCAATCAGTTTTGGTCGACTCCCAATATTATTATCCTATTTCTACCACTAACTACAAAAAATTCCAACTCCACTCCTGTATTTTCATATGTGAAGGCTTTCAAAGCCTTTTCCACAGCTGCAATAGCCCCAAATTCTCCCCCCAGTTCAATCAGGGTATTTTTCTCGGCAAGAGTACAATATCCATTTTCCAATTTCCTGAGGATTGTAGTAGAATCAAGGGGAAAAAATGGTGTGCGCTCAAGTAAAATTGCAGCAACCATAACTTTAACAATATGAAGAGCTCTAGGATGCAAAACATTGCCCTCATTGCCGCCTTCTCTGTCCTCAATTATGGATTGAACTTACAGCGATTGAAGTTTAAAAGCCCATGTTGCTTTATCTCCAATAAGCATCGTAGATTCAAATGAATGCTCTGTATTACTTTGTAGAGCTTGTGCAGGGGCAGATAAAGGGTGCGCACTAAGTAGTGAAGGCAGGGCCTTAAAAAACATTCTGCTCATCACCACCCGCAACTCATGTGTGCACTTCATCTCCCCTTTGTCATCCTCTATTGTTACCAGCCGATGGTGCTTCTCTTTCCGTCCATCCCCATCTTTATCTTGTCGTTTGAGAGAGTATTTTATTTCCTTCTTCTCCATGCAAACACACACCGATTTTGGCACCTCCAATTTTCCTCCAAGACTCTTCAAATTCTTGCGCTGATGACGTTGCTTCCTGAAATAAGTATCCAACTCTCTGTGGCGCTTGTCATTTATCTTGTTTGTGCCGTCACAAGGCGTCTTGGGACCCGATAGACCGTTTCTCCAATCGGTGCACATTTTCACCATAGCTAGAGCACCTTGGTCATTACAGTCACCATTTCCATACACAACACACGACGACTGAGCTTCCTCTTCAGCTACTGAAGAAAATTTGTCATTTTTTTCTTCTCCTATGGAAAATACATGACAACTCTATGCATTTTCTTTTGCTTGCACAGAAAGACCGACTCCTAAAGTGATCGAATAGTCAGGCTTGCTTTTATGTGTCGCATATGGGATCTTTTTCTTCTCCATTACCGACTGCCAACTCTTGCAGTGCTTGCTCGGCTTCACTCACACCTACCCTGCGCAAGTCACTTTCAGAGATGCTTCCTCCACATCTTCAAACAAATCTTCCACAGCTGTCACCTTTGACTCTTCCTTCACCTCCGTGATTACGACAATGACAGATTCTTCAACCTTGCGCTCCTCTTTCACAACCGACTGGATGGACTCCGCTATAACAATGTCTTCATCGACCTCTTCATCCAAGGTTCGAACCAAGACCTCCGCCTGCACATCTTTTTCCTCATAAATGTTGACACCTAGCTTCAACATCCTATGAATTCTAGAAGCAAAGGTATTTGGATCATCGAGGTAGAAGTCAAAAGTGAGAAAAACCATTTCATAGATGAGCAATACCAGGTCCTTTACAGACTTGCCACTCTTATCTGCCTCTGCCCTCTTCCGCAACTCCTCCATGATGGCTTTCCTGTGTTGCGCATCACCTGTGCGTTCAAGAAGTGCTCCAAGTTGAATTTTGAGATCTTCTAAAAACTCTCCTGGTTCAAATTCAACTCCAAACCCAACATCCTTCTCCTCTTTAGCCGAATCCTCTTTATTTTACCAGCCATCCCACCAATGTACGCAGTGTTTCATTTTAGCTTTCACTTGCACATCACTTTCTAAATTGCCAAGAAATTCTTCAATGATTGAATCGATTTCATCATCTTCTTCCATCTCTTCTCAACCTCACCAAGCTCTGATACCAATGGTAAGTTTTAAACAAGCAGAGAAAACGTAAGATAGAAGAAAGAAATTGGAGACAAAATACAACAAACACAATATTTACGTGGTTCACCAAAACTGGTTACATCCATGGGAAAGTAGGGAATAATCTCTATTAACCAATATCCAAATCTATAGTACATCATGGACTGCACACATATATTTATACACAGCTCTTCGATATGAAGAGATGAGAGAATACGAATGGTCATGTGACTGTTGGGCTTCACATCCCAACAAAAATAGGAAAAACACTTCCACTTTTTGAACATTTTGTGGACTTAACATCTTGCACATGCCTGGAGCTTGGCTTTTCCCTCTTTGATGGTTTTCAATAGTATATCTTATGCCATCATGACATGTATTACTTTATTTATTTTTCTTGCACAACAGGGTTATTCTTCATTAGACTCTCTTATTGTGGTTGCATTGAACTATCTAACCAAGCTAAGTACTAACAAGAGATGTGTAACAATAATTTGACCTTTATATGATAAAATCACCAAGTATAATGTCTCCATATGTATAGTTACCTTATATACATTGTTTCTACCCCACACTATGAATCAAAAGTTACAACCTGAACACTATTGGTATAAACATGTTTCCAATATAACCACCATCACTAGCTCATTGTTTGTGGTATCACATAGAAACATAACTTCAATTCTAACTATTTTCCATTTTTTATGCCACTTCTATAATATTATCTTACTCTTAGATTGTGCAACATGAACTCCAGTTCTATCGCAAATTCTCTTGCATCACTATTCTTGCTTCTAATAAATATTATTTTAATCATTGTAAGTTATTCCAAATAACTTGTGGTTTTTGTCATAATGCTAGCACATATGAACAAACCATGTATGCTACATAATAACTTACTACCATAATATCACCACATGCAATTCAACATATTTATTGTACTTAATATCTAAAACTTATTGCATTTCATCATGTTGTAGTCTATACAATAAATATTCCAACAAAGAATCTCAATAAGTGAATATCATCCAAGTCCCAACAATTTCAAAATAGCTCCCTTCCCATGATTTTGCCTGTTTTTAATGATTTTTATCCCTCTATAGCTTATTTAGGCATATTAGAGGTGTTTTAGGGTTATTTAAGTGACATATAACTCATTTTGGGTCTAGAAATGATCCAAATGACATATGTGGTTCTACAAAACATCCTATATCTCTTTTCTAAGTATCTATTGTTCATAGGCAATATGACAACGCATCTACTATAGTGTGTTATTTTGAACAACCTTGTTATGTGTTTCTATTGGATATTGATCTTCCTAGTATGATATTAAAAAAAACTAGATGTGGTATAGGATAATACCCTATGAGGTAGTATAATTCTATTTGTGGTATTGCTAGTATCTACCAATATCCTCTCAAGCCTAAAATATTATTTCATCCTTGATACAACCATGTAGAATTGCTTGCCATCAACTCTCCTTTAACTCTTATTAATTTCTCTTCCTTCTTAGCATGCACATCTTGGTTCCTAATACCTTCATCTTCCTAGTGTCTAGGACTTTACCATCCTCCCCTCTCTTCAAAACATGTCTTTTGGAGTATCACGCTCTATTTTTTTATATCCACTCTATCATTTTCTATATACTTGCTACCTTTTGTGGTAGGGTTACTACATTTGTGCTTCTCTTTGATATATATACCTATCACAACCAATTTTATAGTAACTTCCACTATATTTTTCTTAATCTTCATCATACTTAGTATCATCCTCTTTTTAAAGTTCCCTCTCTTTATAATCATTTTTCCTCATATATTGTGCTCTTTGGCACCCTTCTAGGTATCTAGGACTCATAGTAGATACTTTCCTCATCCTTCTCTCCAACTCATTCTAAATCCCAAGATTCTACTACACCATTCATTTATATTGATGAATCACTTATTTTTATTATTCTTTATCCTTTCAATTTGGGTTCCCTATGTAGTTATTATCTTAACAATTTATTGATTGTATATAGTATTTTGGTTCCTTCTTCATTCTTCTTATCATCATCCTTAGTGAATATGTATTCTATGTATATCTATTTAATCATTAAATGTCCAACTACTTTTCCATTTCCCTATAATATTAATTCTTATTTTTTAGCATTAAATATATATTTTGTACTATCCACAAATCATTCTATGTCTAAAATAATATTACATATACTAGAGGTTCAGTTGCACATGTTTATGTTGAAAAATGAGGTGTTTTCTTAGCTTAATACTCTGTAAAACTTCACTATTGCTGTTCTAAGTAAGTCTTTTCTTTGTTACATAAATTCTTTGTGGATGGTTATCTTGATTAATCCATTTTACTGTTATAGAATGTAGAGAGAATTATTTAGAAGAACTAGATAGGATAATAGAAGGATCACACAAGATGTACCGTGGAGAAACCCTTTCGGGAAAAAACTCCACCAAGAATTATTCTATTATTCAAACTCTGAATTACAATAGCTCCAATTCTTGCTTGAGAATGCTTCTTCTGCCTTCATCAATCTTCTTCACAACCTGCAATAAAAAACTCTCTCAACTCTATTCAACTTGCTTGATATAAATAGACAATATGCAACCTTGTAATCTCCAAATGGTGATAATTACAATGCATAAGCTCAAGCCCTTGAAAAGGTACGCCATATTCCTTCAAGTTGAGTTCTACCATGAAGACCAAAGCTTAGAACATGTGCTTTACCCATTTGGGTGTCCCAAACTAAAGCTACAACTCATCCTTCACTTCGGTGATAATTACAAAGCTCTTCCTCAAAGATGGCGCCCAAAAGAGGGTCCCACTTAACAAAGCCTTCAAAAATATCTTATCATGCATTGGAGTTAATTCCAAGAAAGCATCTTAGGTGCCCAAGTTGGCTCCAAGTGATTTCTAGTTAACTGAAACATTTACTCAACACCATTCCCAAAGAATGGTCATCCCTTGTTAACTGAGGTAGTCCTATATTCAATACATAACTCATACATAGCTATGTATTATGTTAACTGTTAACTACATGCAACTCTATAAATCAATATGTATGCAATATGCAATTTGTATGCAACAAGATAAACTAAATGAACAACCGAACCGAACGAACTGAACTGAACTGAACTGAACTGAACTGAACTGAACTGAACTGATTCTGAACTGAACTGAACTGAACTGAACTGAACTGAACTGAACTAATCTGAACTGAACTAATCTGAACTGAACTTAACTGAACTTAACTGAACTTCAAGCATGCAAACATCAAATCCTAACTCCTAGGATCTTTACATGCATTCAGAAGTGTTAACTGTTACTCTGTACAATTAACTGGACACAAGGTGAGTTTCACCTTACCATGTGTGCACCCACATGCTCCTATTATTTAGGAATAAATACAAATGTCAATTTCATGATTTATTTCATCCAAATTATTAATCTCATCCTAATCTTAGTGTTGTTGAACACATTCCAAGAACTTAGGAGATACATGAAATAATTAATGTTTAGGATTTGCAATTAAATGGCATCCTATTTCCAATAGTTTATAACCTCAAAGTCTTTTTTATTTTGATTCACATAAAATTTACTTCTATATATCTCTATGTACCCAATAGACATTTGGGAGTTTCATCCATAATAACTATATAATAAGTTGTTTCATGTAGTTCTAGATCTTTGAATGTGTCCCAAACTTTCTTTGGCATAATATTAACATTGAAACTCATCCAATAATGTATTTTTACTAGCCTTCAATTTGTTCTAACATATACTAATATTGGCTATTTTTCCATTTATTTTGTGTTTGCACCACCTTCTAGCTTAAGGCCTTCTCCTCTATTCTAGATTCTATTCATTTCAATATTTAGAAAATTATTTAAGTTTTTCAAATAAATATCCTTCTTCTACCAAGTTGGCCAATTATTTTAATGTTTGCACTTTATATTATGAGAAATAGGACTTCTTGTTCTTGTTGGGATTTGGTGTTGTACACCATTGTATAATATTGATACATTTTAATGATGTAATTAAATATTTATTTAGCGTAGTGCACTTAGGAGGTGTTTTTAGCCACATTAGGTGATTATTTGGGGCTGCCTGTAAAGTATTATAACATAGGGTTAATTATTTTATGTGTGGGAGACATAGGATAATATTTTATTATTTAGGGAAAGTATTTAATAATGTGAAAACTTAGTAACCAATATTAAATGAGGGGTCAATAGTTTTGTGTTCACATGCTTTTGTGGCACATGGTTTTATATTACCACTTGGTTGTATTTGTGTAAGTTTGTGTCTATAAAAGAAAAAAAATGATTAGTGATTAAGGTTGGATGGATGAGTGGGTTGTCATATTATTGAGTCTTTCTGAGGTGTGCATATGTGAAGCATGGCATGGGATGTGGATTCATTATTGGAAAAATGGAGAATGCATTGGAGAGGTTTGATATTTTAGAAGTATTTATTGTAACTTTGTAAGTGCATGTATTGTTTTAGTGTTGAACAATAAATGGAGTATGGATGCTTTTGGAGGTTGGGTTTTTCCCTCTTGAGGGTTTTCCTAGAGTACATCTTGTGTTATCTTGTGGCTTGTCTATTTGATATTGCATTATGGTTATTCTGTAAGCTTATAGATCATGGGGTTATGTAGGAAATAGATTAAATATTGTGGGTATTGATGTATTATTTCCTAACAATTCTTTTGTTTTTATATCTTCTCAATCAATTGAGTTGAATTACTTACTACCAAGTTACATTTGATTCCTTACTGAGCTCCTTCACTTTCTTCATACACTTCTTGAATTTGTTTCTTTTCTAGGGTTAATACCTCTCCATGTGATCATTTCCACTCTATTTTTCTTTTTCTTTAACTCCTCAATAGCCTTATTTATGAGTTTTTCCTTCTCCTTATTGTAAGAGAGGGGGACTGACCATGTCAAGGCCCTAGGTCACGGAGAGCCAAAATCGGAAAGCTTCCCTAACTTACCTCACTCTAAAGGAATGTTTCGAATGAGGGATGAGAATGATGAGGACTATAAGGCCCTGCAACCACTCTTCAGAACCGAAATCTAAATTGGGGCTAGGTGAGCCAGTTTTTGGGTTCAACACTATACCTCAAGCAGCTCTTTGCCCGAGGATGAAAGTGCGGTTCTAGGATGACAACATGGCACACTGGTGTCTCTCAAGTGTGTTGGCGTTTGTATGACTAGAGGACCAGAAACACAGTATGAACCGCCAGAAAACAAGTTGACGACCTAGCTAGTCACTTCTAAGGGAACAAAACAAAACTATGAAGTAGGAAAGATATAAACGAATATGATAAAGTATATGAAGGCTAAGGTGACAAAGATAATCTCACAAAGATGCTTGTTCGCCAGCTAACTCCAAATGCACATCCACCTACACACAAGAAAGAAGGAAAATTGTTGGGAGTTGTATAGGGGTATGCCTTAGTCAGACCTCCATTTTGGTGTTTCCACCTCCACGGACAACCAAGTTAGCAATGATAGAGGAATGTATGATAAAGAAGTAAAGAAGGAAAGCACACAAATAACACTACAAAATAGTATATAGCTACTCAAACAAATCGTAAAAGAGAGGAGTGAAAACATTACCACATCCACCATATATAGCTACTCAAACAAATCGTAAAAGAGAGGAGTGAAAACATTACCACATCCACCAAGAGCTCACTAGCCAATGATGGAGAAAGAAGGCTTGAACAATCACCACAACCTCAACTGTGATGAAGGGGGGTGTTGCAAAACCTCAAACCACTACTGCAATGGCTTGCTTCACACTTGCTTGACAGAGTTGATAGAGTTTTGTTGCTTGAATGGAGTGTTGGAGTGTTGTTGAGAGTGAAAATGAAGGTTGAGAATGCAAGAAGATCAGTTGAATGCTTAGAGGATGCAAAAAGGATGGGTTGAATGAAGAATGGAAGAATTTGAAAGAGGAAGGAGAGAATCTACCATTTTTGGGTCGGTTGGTCCAAGAGGGACGTTATAAATCATTCCCAATAGGAAGTGTAATGCCTCTGCCAACTTTAGATGTAGGAATCCGTCAGGGATGTAAGTGCGCCATGCGCGCGTCTCTAAAAAATATTCTTCTATTGACGCAAAAGATGAATGCCAAGTAGAACAAAGGCAACTTGCTGATGTGGAATTTTTCCTTCAGATTCTATTTTCTAAGGTGAGGAAGAGTAAAAGAAGAATTTGCATAAGGGGTGCAAATTCAACCTATACATTTTTCCCCCACTTTAGCAAGCACGAATATTGATGAGTGCTTTAGTAAAGTAGATCAGAAAGGTAGTAGGGTTAGAAATGTATACCTGAACAATTGAGGAAGCAAACCCCAATCTGGTGAGCTTGAAAGCACAAGGAAAGAAAAGGACTTCATAGCCCCACAAAACTATGAAGCTGTAGAATGAAAGTGTCTTACAGGCCCACAAACTTGCAAGGAAGGTATCCTCCAAGATCTCCCGCATGAAGGAAAACAAGAAAGTTCCTTACAGACCCACAAACTTGCAAGGAAGGTATCCTCCAAGATCTCTCACATGAAGGAAACTGAAAAAAGTGCCTTACAAACCTGCAAACCTACAAGGAAGGTATCCTCCAAGGTCTCACACATGAAGGAAACCGAGAAAAGTGCCTTATAGACCCACAGACCTACAAGGAAGGTGTCCTCCAAGATCTCTCACATGAAGGAAACTAAGAAAAGTTCCTTACAGACCTGTAGACCTACAAGGAAGGTTTCCTCCAAGATCTCTCACATCAAGGAAACCCAAAGAAAGCACCCTACAAACCCGTAGACCTGTAGGGGAGCAACCCCCAAGATCTCTCGCATGGAGGAAGCTCAGAAGAAGCACCCTATAGACCCGCAGACTTGCAGGGGAGTGACCCCCAAGATCTCTCGCATGGAGGAAGATCAGAAGAAGTGCTCTATAGGCCCACAAACCTACAGGGAGGTATCCCCCAAGATCTCTCACATGGAGGAAACCTAAGGAATGGAGACTCTGCAAAGTCAAAAAGTGGCTTCAAAGGCACACCTACAAAGCGACATGTTTACCCGCAGATAAAACATGTCCAAAAGCGGCCACGCAGGAAAGTAAGTGAACAGTCATGCAAATTGTCAATAGATTGGAAAGCTTTCAAAGGGGTCCCTTGGGAACCTAGAGTGAAGAAAGGGGTCCACTCAAGGGACGCGTTGCTTGAAAGTGCAGAAAATATGTTTCTTGAATTGATCCATCGTCAAGGAATCCTTTCAAAAGATGTTCACATCATCAAGGAATTCGAAAGGAAGAAAATGCCCCCTTGCGAGGGGAAGGTCGAAGTTGCTCCCACCTCGAAGAAAAGGTCTCAAGTTGTTTCTTTGTGAACCCATGATGAAGGAAACACATTTTGTTAGGGTTTCAAGTCGAGAATGCGATTCTTTGAAAAAAAAAGTTTGTGGAGATTCTCGAGAAAATATTCGTTAACAACAAATGCATTTTCTAAAAAATCAAAGTGTCATAGAAATGGCGTTGTCACACATGAGAGGGACAACTTAAGCAAAGAAGAGAGAGAAAGGAAGGAAAAGAACAAAAGAGAAACGAACATAAAGACAAGTCACAGGGGTAGCTTGATATTTCTGGGTCAGAACTGCTCATAAATATATATATATATAAGTATAGTAATAGTATATAAAATGAACTGTCATCAATTGCCGGCTCAGGTAGCAGGATTGGCTTGAGGTTGTGGGATGGCTCATCATGGTCTCGGGTTCGATTCCACTCTCGGTACTTACCTGGTGGTTGTGGTGGCCGGCGCTGCAAACACTCGCAGGGACTAGTCTCGCCCCCCCGCTCGCCTCTAGGTGACACTGGGCGGGGGGCCGCAGGGACACCCTGTTGTAACAAAAAAAAAAAATGAACTGTCATCAATCCCCTACTATATCAGACCGTGTGAAGAATGTACGAGAAGAAAAAGTAAAAATAAAAAAATTGGGTCAACATGGAAGGGAAGCCTAAATGTCCCCAACGCTTTGCATCGTCCCCAAGTTTGTCGAAAATCAATCACAAACATGGAAGAATGATGATACACATAAAACAAGGTTTAAGACACAAAAACCATGCCTGTATCCAAGCACCAACAAGGGTGACATGGGTCATCTAGGAACACATAGCATGATCATGGGGGAACACATCACAACACACACACATCTAACCTAAAGATAAAGAAGGCGCCTCCCCTTAACACTGATCGACCAAGAGGTCATCTGCTTCCCACTCTAGATCATTGTAGGGGGAAGGAGGATGAGCTTGTAGTGGTGGAATGTTAAGAGGAGGAGCATTCGACACTCCCACAACAAGGGCTAAGGAAGAAGGCCCCGCA
The DNA here is from genome assembly GCA_007258455.2 of Sequoia sempervirens. Classification (NCBI taxonomy): domain Eukaryota; kingdom Viridiplantae; phylum Streptophyta; class Pinopsida; order Cupressales; family Cupressaceae; genus Sequoia; species Sequoia sempervirens. The sequence goes on from VDFB02272613.1 coordinate 209,191, forward strand.
AGGTCCCCTCCACTAAGCTCTTGTGGAGCTAAGGTCAGCGACTTTGTGAAGATCGCTGACAAGGCCAAAACTTCATCCAGAGAATTAAACATCCACTTTGCTGGAGTGCCATGTCATACCTTAATAGATGGGGAAAGTTGTGCCCGAGATTCACTGCTATGCTCACTGAGTGATTCGGGAGCAGTGACGAACTCAGGGAAAGCCGTGACTGGTTCCATATCTAGGATATAACAAGTTAGCACGAGACCACCTTTCAGGGGAGGTGGACTCCTCTTACATCCTTCATTGCTGGAAGGACCACTCTCCACCTTCTGCTCCGCTAGGGGATGTGAACTCCCCACAAACGAAGAAAGAGGTGCGAAGGAAGAGGAGGAAGAGAAAACCGTGGTAGATACCACCGAAGTGTTCAACATATCTATGGGTTTTAGGAAAGGTGGGACATATGTAAGGGACATCAACAAAGGTGACAACACCAAAGGAGTGATGAGCACCTAAACCTTTCTAGGGTCAGGTGCATTCATACTCACAGTGGAAGCCAAAAGTGATGGGGAGTTAGTTTGAATAGAAGCATAGGGGAGGAGAGAGGATGCGACAGGAGGCCCTAATACAAGGGTGGTCGTCTCCTCTTCCTTCCTTTGTAAGGTGGATTGCTTAGCTGCGAGAGCCTTTGTTTGGTGCTTGTGCTCGTGTGCAAGGCAGTTTCTACGATTCTTCGAGCTAGAGACCAGAACTTGCAAAGGAACAAAAGGCTCCTAGTCAACCATGGGAGTGTCCTCCACAACTGTTTTCAATGAAGGGATAGGCTCCTAAATGGTAGCAGGACGAGTGGGTTGAGAAGAAACTGGGGGATTCAGCTCTAATGCCTTGGTAGCGGGACTCTTCCCATTTACCGCTTTGGGAGCAGAAGTAGTAGGAGGCCGCAAAGGTTGAGACATAGAAGATTCCCCACGAGGGTTTTTTCTCCTGCCATATCAAATGGGCCTAGGCTTCATGGGTAGGACAGGAAGCTCAAATGTGAGATGCTTAAGCTTTCGCCAAGCAGGCACCATAGGATTCTACCATAAACACAAAGTGGAACCTTATGACACCATAGCAGGGCGAGAGGAAGCGTCAGGATGAACAGCGGAAGAGAAAGAAGGAGGATCTTGGGACCGCTTCCCTTCTTCTCTTCTATGTGCCTTGGTGGTATCACTATCAGCTTTTAAACATGCCCTATGAGACACAACATAAGGAGATGGAGGGTATCTCACTTTCAGCCATGAATTCCCTTATAATTTTGATACGTTTGGTACAAGAGGTCCTTCCCAGGCAAGAGAGGACGGGTGTAGGCCAAAAGTAATCTAAGGAATAACTACCATGCTCAACTAGTGGTCTATAGCCAGTGTCATGGATCACATGTATAGAACCCTCATGAATGAATTTCAAACATTTGTGCACAACCAAGGGAACTGCATTCATAGCTACTAGCCAGGGGATACCCAGCTTCACTCTGAAGAGTTTAGACCCCAGGATATATCGAACAAAAGATTATTGATTTAGGTCCAACAAGAACCAACAGGACGATACTACCTAGAGGAGGTACGAAAAGCCTGTCATGTGTGCGGATGGTGTTTACAGGCACATTATACCCATCTTTATGCAGAAGGTTGATTAGCATGATCTCCTCAGTTATGATACTCACTTGAGATGTTGAATCAACAAGAACACCTGCTACAATGTTTTCATTGATTCGCACAAGGACATAAAGAGGAGATGGTTCTCTATTAAAACCCATCAACAAATCCTACGAGGTAAAGGTTATACCACTACCACTACTCATAGGTTGCGTAGAGGGGATAGGTTGATGCAAAAAAGAAGCCATCACGCATACTAAATGGTACTCTCACAAAGCCCCCCAAAGGTTACAAAATAGGACAATGACCCAATTAAGGTTTTGTTACACAACACTTTTAGAACCTTCCAACTACGCCTACTAGAGGTCATAGGTTGGGTTGTAAGGTGAAGGCCTCAAAACACTCGCACCTACAACACTCCTAGAATACGAGGAAAGGAGTTTTCAGTATCACAAAACGGAACCAAAATGGTTCATGTTAGGTTCACCAAAAATGTAAGAGGGGGGGACTAACCACGTCAAGGCCCCAAGTCACAGAGATCCAAGAGCGGAAGTCTGCCCTAACTTACCTCACTCTAAAGGAATTTTTTGAATGAGGGATAATAATGATGAGGACTATAAGGCCCTGCAACCACTCTTCAAACATGAAATCTAAAGTGGGGCTAGGCAAACCAGTTTTTGGGTTCAACATTGTACCTCAGGTAGCTCTCTACTCGAGGACGGAAGCGCGGTTCTGGGATGACAGTGCGGTGTGTTGGCATCTCTTAGGTGCACTAACTTCTATATGACTAAAGGACCAAAAACACAGTATGAACCGCCAGAAAACAAGCTGATGGCCTAGCTAGTCACTTCTAAGGGAACAAAACAGAACTATGAAGTAGGAAAGGTACAAACAAATATGATAAAGTAAGTATATGAAGCCTAAGGTGACAAATATAATCTCACAAAGATGCTCATTTGATAGCTAACTCCAAATGCATGTCCACCTACACACAAGAAAGAGGGAAAATTGTTGACGGCTGTATAGGTGTCTGCCTCAGTCAGACCCCCATGTCGGTGTTTACACGTCCACAGACAACCAAGATAGCAACAATAGAGGAATGTATGATAAAGAAGTAACTCTAGCCAAGATAACAAAGATGCTCATTCGCTAGCTAACTCCAAATACACGTCCACCTACACAAAAGAAAGAAAATTGTTGGGGGTTGTATAGGGGTCTGCCTCAGTCAAACCTCGTTTCGATGTTTCCACCTCCATGGACAACCACGATAGCAACGATAGAGGAATGTATGATAAAGAAGTAAAGAAGGAAAGTACATGAATAACACTATAAAATAGTATATAGCTACTCAGCCAAATCGTAAAGGAGAGGATTAAAAACGTTACCACCTCCACCAAGAGATCACTAGCCAATGATGGAGAAAGAAGGATTGAACAATCACCACAACCCCGACTGTGATGAAGGGAGGTGTTGCAAAACCTCAAACCCCTACTGCAATGGCTTGCTTCACACTTGCTTGATAGAGTTGATAGAGTGTTGTTGCTGCAATGGAGTGTTGGAGTGTTGTTGAGAGTGAAAATGAAGGCTGAGAATGCAAGAAGATTAGTTGAATGCTTAGAGGATGCAAAAAAGATGGGTTGAATGAAGAATGGAAGAATTTGAAGGATGAAGGAGAGAATCTACCATTTTCAGGTTAGTTGGTTGAAGAGGGATGTTACAAATCATTCCCAATAGGAAGTTTAACACCTCTGCCAACTTCAGACGTAGAAATATGTCAAGAACATAAGCGCACCGTGTGGACGTTTGCGCGTTGTGCACACGTCTCCGACAAATATTCTTCTACCAATGCAAAAGATGAATGCCAAGTGGAATGAAGGCAACTTGCTAATGTGGAATTTAGGCTTCAAATTTGGTTTTCTAAGGTGGGGAAGTGTAAAAGGGGAATTTACGTAAGGGGTGCAAATTCATGCCTATACTCTTATATACTTTCTATAACCTTTCTTCTTTTATCATTGAGGGTTCTCTAGTCTCCTATTTGTTCTCTACATCCAATTTCTTATATTTCCAAGCATTATATCCTTCTTCTTTAGGTATCTTCATTAATGATTTTGTATTGTGAGATGTATTCAAGATTAAAAATTCCTTTCCCTTTACCCCCAACACCAATCCATTTTTACTACTTTGCAGAAGCTTTTGCTACCTATCACGATCTAAAACTAGCTCATTCTAAATGGTTCAAGAAAGTCTAGTTGGAGGGAGATTCATTTAACATTATCAAGTGACTTAAGGAAAAGAAAACTCCTGGTTGGTCAATTGAAAGTATATTTAGAGACTCCATCTCTGTTATTAAATCTTTTGATTCTTGTTTTATTTCTCATATTTTTTGTGAAGGAAATATGCTAGCTAACTATTTTTCCAATATTGGGGTGAATTCTTTTTCTAGGGAATGGGGTATTAATGAGCCCCCCATTGAAGCCATTAACATCTTGAATCATGAAATACAAAGGTTGTAAATGGGATTTGATTGGTTGATGTTTATTTGGGGGAGAAAGTATATTATGATTAATGTTAAAGGTCTCCCCTTGGATGTCCTCAATATGATTGTTAAGGACATTGGTAGATTGGACTTAGCTTGGCATTTAAACAATATGATGACTAGTCTTTTCAAAATTAGTTCCACACAAATTCTGGGTGGTAATTTGGCTCTACTCCTCAGCTTTTGAGATTGTTTTTGTTCATTCTCTTCTAGATTTTTCTCTGCTCATTATCTCTATGTTGCATTTTTGTGACTATGGGGAGTGATAGGTGCAGGGTTGAACCTATTTCCCTTAAGATATCAAGCAGAATGTGAGGGTTTGGGAAATCCTCAAAAAAGGAAGGGTCACCCCTTATTTGGAAAAACCACATGGGTTTGATTCCCAAGCTTCCAATGTCTTTATTGCAGGTTGGAAGGATAGGGAGTTGAAGGTGTATGGTTTCGATTTTTAGATTATAGAGGACTTCATTGGAATGATTACTGGTCTACCCACTTCTGGTAGGAAGGTTTTTAGAGATAGGAAGGCCTCTAATTCTGCTATGAATCTATTTTTCAAAGACAAAGAACACAAGAATTTGGTCAAGCTAGCATGTGGTGGGTATGATAGAAACACTATTAAGCCAATTTGGGCTAATACAGTTGAGGTACTTATGAGGTATTTATCTCTCAATGGTAGATTCTCGACTCTTTTTGGGCATCGCTTTATTTTGTTAAATCACTTTAGACACAAGCGTGTTATTTCCTTCCCGTATTATCTATTGTTGTCTTTGGAGAATGGTATAAAGGACCATAGGAAGAGCCCAACAAGCCCTATCTTGCATGAAGGGCTCATTATTTTAATTATGGAGTATGCAAAGACTTTCTCTATTCCCAATGTCCCTAAGAAGACTAAGGGGAAGGGTGGTAGGCAACCCTCAAGGTATGAGATTGGTGAGGAGGTGGAAGATGTTGATTGGGAAGAGGGTGGTTCCAAGGGAGATTCCATGGAGATTTGTTCGGAACCTCTCATTGTTTCTATTCCTATGTCTGTTAAGAAAAGGCGTCAACCCTCTTAGTCTAGAGGTTCTTGTACTAATATGGAAGAAGAGGAGGTTTAACTTGATTCTCAAAAAAAGACTTTGAAGTTGATTTAGGGCTCTGGTTGGTTGGATGTTGAGGATCCCTCACATGTTCAAAAAGGGAAAAAGTTGGGTAAAAATGGTGGTGAGGGTGATAAGGAAAAGGGGAAGTAGAGTCACTCTTCTACTAAGAAGAAGAAATTTCCTGATACTTCTAAAGGTGAGGATAATGATAAGGTGGAGTCTCCTGTCATCAAGGAACAACCCTATGAAGTGGTGAAGGAGGCTTTTAAACCTATTAAGATGATGGATTTATATGTGAAGGATTGTGGTAAGGATAAAGGAAAAGAAATTATGGATGAATGTATGCAAGGCTCTCCTCCTGACGATTTTTCTAAGGATTTGAATGTCTTTAATTGTAATAAGGATGAATTCTTGATATATTGAGTTTGGCTAAATAGGGTTCGATCACTCAGTTCATACTCTTTAAATGGTCCTTTACAAAGATTAACCAACTCAATGTTAAAGTATATTCTCTACTTAATAAGGAGGACAAGAAGAAATCCCAAGAAGCCACATCTCGGTCCTATGAGGTAAACAATAAGATGTTATCTCTCCTCTAGGATGTTGCTAAAGATGTGCTAGAAATGAAGAAGGAACATGAAAATTGCATCTCTGTATTGGAAGAAAAGATTATGGTGGCCTATGAAAATCTGGATTAGATTGTGAAGATCAGTAAATCTTCTCTACAAAACAATGTTGAAGGTCTTATCCTGCTGAATGAAAAGGTTAGAAAGTGGATGGGAGATGAGAAGTTCGCCCAAGGTAAGAATGTTGTTGCTGCTAATAGTAGCTTAATGAAAGGAAAATAGAGTATTGATGCTATTGGTCCTAGTACCCACACGAGGAGTCAAGCTAAGAAACCTATGGAGATTATGAGTAAAGATATTTTTGAAGTCATGGATATACACAAGCATATTATTTCTAAGGACCTAGAATCTACCAAGATTTTGAAGAACTTACAATAGGTTGTTTTGTTTGTTGTTTATTTTGTTGTTGTCTAGCAGATTTTTTACTAGTTTTTGGCTACTAGTTTTTTTGATCTATGTTTTTGCAGTGCCTCTTTTTGTAAAGGGTTTTGAGTCCCTTCAAAAATTTCTTTACCCATAATAAAAAAACCAATCCATTTTTGTAAAAATTTAAGTCTTTAAGAAAAGTTAAAGCATCATGTGTACTATCACCACAAATCCCACAAACTATTTTATTCTCTTTTTTTCTCTTGTACTTGTTGGCATAATGCCCTAGTTTATCTCAATTATATCATATCATCCTTTGGTTCAGGTTCCCCTTCTTTGACCACATCTACTTTTATTTTGATACCTCCCCTATCACCTCATTGTGAATAATCATCATGATAAATTTTGGAGGGTTTCACATTTTGAATCTGAGGTACCACATATGATTGATTTTATTAGCCTATCTTAGATTTTGTCTCCATTTCACCATTTAGTAACCATGATCTACTTTATAGAAAAATCCCTATGTCATGGTCATCCCTTTGTAATCTCTAATCCTCTTGTAATAACATGAGTCATATTCATATTCTTTATCTATCAACATTGGGCAATCATAAATTTGATACCTATCATATTGCCTACATATCCTATACTATACACTTGCTATTTTCCTAGGGACCTTCTCAAATTCCATTTATAATATGGTGGCCCTTTTGGTGCCTTTTATAATTAGGCAATAATTTCTTAGATGCCCGTTATCTACTACAATGAGTGCACCAAATTTTATTTCTTCTAGAAACAAGAGATTCATCTCTCTTTTATCCTTTCACCAATATTTCTTGTTTCACCTTCAACTATTTGAATTCCATCCTTTTATTTTTATATTTAATTTTCCTAAGACTTCTCCTTCTCATACTCATGATTCTGATTATATCCTAGAGGCCATCTCAACTACCTCCTTATATTTAGAAAACAATTTTTCATCCATTGTTTCCATAATGAAGGGGGTTAGCCCTAATACAAATCAACTGATTCTATATTTCTCTAATAAAGTTTCCTCCAACTTCCAAACTATGCTCTTAGATAATTGGTAGTAGTCTTTAACTTATTCATTTTTTCCTTCAATCATATCCTACATCTTGCTTACACTTTTCAATAAAATTTCAAGAGAATAAAAATTTATCAAGAATAAATTACTCATTTCATCCCATGTTTTGTTATGGTTAGGATATTGTTTCATATGACAATTTAACACATCATCCTTGAGTTCCCTAGAAGTAAAAATAATTGATTTTATCATAATTGTTTCTAGACGTTCTCTAATGATATTGCAAGATGAACAAGTGTTTCATAGCCTCCTTAGTATCTTTTCCAAATATAAGGAATTTGGTCATGTTGTCATCCATAATGCTAGCAAGTGAAGGTTTTTTTTTTAACTTGATGTGACATTGGGTTAGTCCTTCCTCCTAATTTATTCTCTACTTTTAACTCTCTTTTATTATTTTCCTTAGATTTCCTCTATCGAGTTTCACCTCTTTATTATTTTACCAATCTCTCTCTTTTTTCATTATCTCTAGGAAACTGAATATCAAAAAATTCTCTTCTAAGTATCTCTTCAAAATATCTTACACAATTACTTTTTTTCTCACTTCCTCTATCTTAAGAAAGGATTCACCACTTATGTAGTCCTTAGACATATTTCTATACTTTGATGCCATGTGGTGCGACTCTTGGTCTTGGGGTTAATCTCCTAATAATGTCTCTTTGGATTGGGGCATGTGTATATTGGCAACTCTTCATTGTTTATTAATTCATGGGTGATCCCACAATAGTGGTTTATAATTTTTGGCCAAACTCAACATTGAAATTATTTTTTTAAACTAAATCTTCACATTCGGGCACCTATAGCAGCTAAACCATGAATAATTTAAGATGATGCAAACTAGAGTCTTGTCACATTTTGTCTTTAGATTCTAAAAATATTTTTTTCAAAATTTTTGGAATTAGATTGCACTTCTTTTTCCATCTCCCACGAAAATTGGTTTTTTTCAAAAAACAACATTTTAAAAAGTGATGCATTATAACACAAACTTTTTTTCCATGAAGGATAAAATTATAATTCTTTCAAATTTATATTTTTAACTCTAATATATAGTGCTTCCACTTTGTTAGACATATTTTTATTGAATATTTCTTCTTTAATCAAGTTTTGAAGTTAAACCAATTATAATTCAGACATAGCGCGACCGTATAACGCATAACATTTTTTGAATATATCAAAATTCAATTTTATTTTTTTTGTTGGATCAAGGACTTCAATATCTGGTGCACTCATATTTTTCAAAAAAAAAATTATGATAATCTGCTATTTTTCCACATGTGTAGAACAAAGACCTTCATTTTCAATGAAAAACCTATGTTTAATAAAACTAAAAAAACAAATACATAATAAAACCAAAACATATTAAAATTATATTCGTTGGATAGCTCATTCTGAGGACTACCTAATTCTATTTGGGTTTGTGAAAATTCATCCATTTTCATCCTCAACCCGAGCTCCGAATCGCCAAAATTCAGGTTTTTTTTGTGTCTTAGGGGAGGGGATGAGAATTAGGGGGTTCGAACCCCTGGCCCCTTTGAACCAGGGTTCATTGAACCCCCTTCTATAAGGGGATTTGTTGGATTTTTTGGCGGGAAAGTATTAGAAGGGTTCGCCCGAACCCAGATTCTAGCGAACACCTAATTGGTTCGGTCGAACTAGTAGGTTCGTACGAACCCCTAAAATCAAGTTTTTTGCCATGCATTCATTTTTTGTGAGTTTTCCTTCCTCACTTCAATTGTAAACTGTTATTGTGGCTTCACCCTCATCATTAGTGGGCCTTAAGTTCCCTTTTTCATTTTGAGAGCTATTCTCATTGAATATCTCTAACCTTCCACAACAAGCTCCAAATCTTTATCGATCTCCTTCATTCTATTGTTGAATCCCCTCTTTTTTTCCTTACTAGATAAAAATTTATTTACTTCCTTCCTTTTATGATATCTATCACACTTCCTTATTTTAGTATCTATATGATCTAAGATTCAATTTTCTCATCTATGAATTTGGGGTTCCCAACTCTCAAACCCATTTATTTACTATGATCCATGGGTACATCTAGTTTAAATTTTCATCGATAAATGGTCTTGGGGTTAGACATATCCCATTCCTCCAAATCTTAGTGCTTTTAGGCCTCTCCCTATCCATTGCAACAATGTGCCTATAAATAAGGTTAAACTATTCAAATATTACCACTATCCAATATTCTTTCAACTAATGTATCATTCTAGCTAAATATTTCTTCTTTGTGGTTCTAATGTAAATTATGAACTACTCTCTAAGTTCTTCAATATTTGTGAGAACTATGTCCATTAAGCATCTATCTACCTCAACACTAGAGGATATACAAGTTGCAATGCTCTTAGAATTCTCTCTCGATTCCTCACTCACCTTTTCTATCCTTTTCTAGTATCTATCATCTCTTTCCTAGATTTTTTTTCCTTCTTTCTTCCTCTTTCTTATTTTCTATGACGATCATATTCTTGTTCTCCACCAAACCCATCTTTGTCTTAGCAATAAATATCTTACCTTCTTTTTATCACCTTTCCATAAAAAAATAATTAGTATACTTTATACATTCTTAATCATTTTTTATTTAACCTATAATCCAAACTAGATTTGACTCAATAGTTGCATCTCTTCATGATCTCCCCCCATTCCCTACTCACCCCTTAGGTGCCTAAACTCCTCAAGGGTTGCCACCTAGTATTTACTACCACACTCTATCACCATAGCCATTATTATCATTAATTTACTCCTTTTCCTTTAAGTATTCCTTACCACAAACCTCTTTTAATACTTCTACAATTTCTTCTTATGCATTAACAAATTGGAGTCTTAGCAACAAATCCTAAAATGATTCAATCCCCAAATAATAACTTTAAACACATAAATTTCCAACAAAGATTTGACAAAATTTATGGATATTTGACTTACCATTTAAGAACTTGAGGGATGCAAAGTCCATCCACATGATAATTAATTCATCTCCTATCAATCCCTTCTTAACATGACATTTTGTATGAAATTGGTTCTATTAATATTAGCAATTAGTATCATTTATTACTAGGATTCACACCCCCACACCTATCTCCACTTTGTACACCAACTGAAAATTGGCAAGTTAGGACTAGTAGGTAGGGGAGAGGACCTAATAGTTGAGCACCTTAACTTCAAACCTCTCAAAATCATACATGGAAATTTCTATTTATTGTCAACTTTTTGTTGCAACTTATTTAGAAAGGCCCTTGCTTATAACTAAGATTTTAGGTCCATATTAATATGCTATTTATTGAGGTGTTAAAAAACCCAAAAAACTAAAAGTTATGCATTAAGTCATGTTTTGTTAGTGTGTCAATGTGGAATTACATAATTTATTACTTTTTATATCTAAGAATACACTTCATTCAACTATAAGTACTTATGGTCAAGACTAACAAATTTGAAGTCACAACTATTAGTACTATACTAATAAAAATATAAAACAATAAATCCACAAATATTATCATAACTATTGGAACATGTTGAACTACTAGGTCCCCTCCCCTAGTCAGCTTAAGAGAAAGAGTCAAAGGGTTGAAATCAATCATGGTGGAGGAGGAAAGAATGTAAGATTATGAAACTGGGATCAATCGTAGTGGCGCTACATATGTGTTGATAGATCTTAGTGTTGGCAAACATTTTCCTCCTCATTATTATCTTGGCATTGGTGGCAACCAAGTCATGTAGAGGGTTTTACAAAGAGAAGAGGCTTCTAAATGAGGATGTAGGATTTAGGCATAATGAAAATAAAATTGTAGAGGGGGTGGCATACATATTAGCATTAACATGTTGTATATATAATTTGTGTATGTAATTATAGTGTTGGCATGGGAGGCTTATGCAAAATTAGAATGGTGGGTGGAGGTATCATATGCATTGTAGGTGGTAAGGTGGGTGGTGACAAGAAATGTGGCATGTTGGAATGGAGCCTCAAGTGATGGGATACTCTTCAATTCCCCTCTTTCTTAAAGCGTGGTAGCCTCTGCAACATCATAAAATACAAGATCACCCGCCTTGTCACATATATCTTTAAATCCTTCTACTTCATGGTCATGAGTGGGAGCTTGGAAATATAAAGGATTAAAAGCTCTAATATGGAATAACTTGATTTAGAAGAGAGTAGTGATGTGAATGTGACACACTAGGCTATAATATATCTAACCATGAGACCATGATATTGTCATGGCTAAATTTGATCCTAGTAGTCAACTATAAGTGGGCACTAGAGCTCAAGGACATGCTTTTGTTAGCCCCAAAAGCTTGAGTAGAGAGTTTAAACAAGGTGAAAGTAATACAAGGATAAATTATACAAGTGTATGCAAATCTAAAATATGTTTCTTTTAACAAAGATTATCGTAAGATTACTAAAGTGCTTCCATAAATCAATAGTGAGAAATAAATCAACAAACCATATCAACACAAGATTTACATGGAGAAACCATTTTGAGAAAAATAAATTACACTCAATAAATAGAAAAAGCATATATTAATCTTCAAATATGATATACATCCACACACTAACACTCTCTTCACTCTAATAACACTCCAAAAACACTTGTTCTCCTATAAAAAAATCTCATAAAACTACTATCTTGTGTCTCCAATTTATAGAGAAATGGTAGAGAAATACCACAAATGGTTTACTAAAATAATGAACCATCAAAACATGGAAAAATGCAAGAACTCCCACATCCAAAATGAAGAGGAAATTCTAAGAATAGTAAATATAACTCCTGAGCCATGAATAGTAAAAATAACCTCCATATTAATAATAGACAACATGTTTGACTTGTAACTCCTCCATAACAACCCATATCCCAAAATAAGCATCCAAAATCGCCACCCAACTCATATGGGATGCACCAACAATATTCAAGATGGTCCACTACTCAATTCTCATGCCCAAGTCAAGAAAATTGCTGAAAAATAGCTTCATAAGCACCACTTCAAACTCCACCTCCTTCATGAATGCATATAACAACTAATACCAAGATATTTGGGGAATCTAAACTAAAAATATCTAATTACATCTTAGGTTTCCAAGGAAACTTTCCAAAAGTGTTGGAGATGCATGAATAATACATAGGATTATGAGGTAAATGGCATAAAATCCTAGCATAGATCACATACATCTTCCTCACATATAATTGGGGAAAACTAAAGGGAGTTAGCCATGAGAAGTATCTTTTGCTAGGAAAGATAATTCTCATGTACTTTTGAATGGAGGCCTTGTGGAACATTATGCTCAATGGGGTGAACATGTTTGTGTCGTATGTGGAGCCCTTCATAATAAGTTATTTTATGGACTGTTTGGGAAAAAGGAAGTGTTTCAACACCACAAGTACATATTGGTTACTATCAATCCTTTGGGACCAAAGTGGTGGATATCATGATAATGTGGCAGTGACACCTGAGCATGGACATGTTGGGAATGCACATGAGCATCTCTTTGATTAGTTAAGTGTTCAAAGATGATACATAGTTCTATCAAGTGTAGTGTGACAAAGGAACAACATATGGTGAAATAATCAACTACATTACTATGGATGTGTAGTGAATCAATGAATACTCATGGTACTTGCATAAAATTAGGGTGATTCCCCTGTAAATTATCCTCACCCCATTGTAATTATCTTTAAGAACATAGGTCTTACCTTCTTCACCACCATTATCTCTATTCTCATTAAAAAAATACTCATCAAACTACAAGATGATTTCTAAGACATCAAGGTTTCCAAGGATGAGAAAATGAGAAGCAACATCAAACACCTAAAAAAATATGCACATAATGGAATTGCAAGCATGAGAGGTGTGCTATAGATTAAAATTATAGGATTTGCTAGATAGAGTTATTATGGATGAGGAAGGTGCTCAATGCATAGAAATTTTGTCACCTTCATCTTCTGGGGCTCCCTTATTTTCATGTTTGTGGTGACTTTTGGGACATCTATATTGTTGGATTATAGGGGTAGTGCTATTTGATTTTGGAACTTTCATAGTTATTCAAAAGTGTATCAATATTTTTTTTGAATCAATGTCCATGATTTCTTAGAAAAAAGTGTCCTTGGATCACATTTCAATATTTTTACAAGAGGATTTGTCTCTTGATCCTAATTAGTGTTTGATATTGCTTCAATTTCTTCTATTTATGCTTGTGATTTTATTAGGATGAAACTTTTTTGTGAGGAATTTTTTGTCAAAGATTGAATAGAATGAGAATTAGAAGCACACTTGTCAAGTTATGTGTTAGCACAAGTATTCTAATTTGCCTCACAATTATCATAACTTTTGATAGCTTGTACAAAGAGGCACAACTAATCATAGTGCAAAATAATATTTTTCTTAATTTCTCAACATAAAAAAGTCATGTTTACATGCTAAGACCTTACAATTCTTAGATAAAAAACAAGGATTCTAATTGGTGAAAACTACAAAAGAAAATCACACATTAAAAATTTGTAATTATAATGATATTTTATGCCATAGATAAGAACTAATAATGTTAATTAGTCGATAAGATTTATATGTGGATGTTCATGCCCATAATTAAGTATGTCTCATGTTAGATTGTTTAATTTTACTAGAATTTGTTGAATTCAACTTGTTGAGGGTGTAGTACTTTTTTTTATCAATAACTAATTTAGTTTGATCAACACAATTGGGCGTTATTTTGATGTCACCATAAAATATCATATATTTAGTTTAGATCAAATCTTAGCTTAAATTGCCATCCATGTTAAACTTCTCTTACAACTTATTATCTACCTCTTTGAATTTTATCCACCACCCAACTTCCACTAACATTACACTATGTATAAAGAAAGCTTTGAAGCATATGATCACATGCATAATATGGAAGATGTAGAGAAATAAAATAATATTGTAGAGGAGATAATATGATTAATAAGGAGTGTAAAAAGGTTGTCGATGCAATTCATACCAAGAGTAGTGTCATTTTTTCTAACTCTGGCATGTTGTTAAGGTATTACACACAAGTTCCATATTTTTTATAAATATTGTCGTTTATTTAATGCCTCTATTTTTATATGTGCATTTATTTTAAGTTTATTTGGTGTGTGGATATTTTTATAGTATATTAGCTTAACATGGATGCTCCCATGTCATCAACAATGAAGGAAATATTAGAGAAATGGGGTATCTTGATGTAGGTTGAATCCTAGGCCACTAACTCCCTACAATGTACATTATCCATAGCTAAAATGATTTCTATGGTTGAATATTTCCATAAGGCTATGTGGAATGACATGTATGTAGGGTTGATAACATGAAAATTCAAGTGACACATGGTTACTTGATTAACCAATTCCTCAAGGATGACATAAATGACAATATGGACAACTATAATAGATCCATCCACAAAAGATACCATTTGGCTTGTGAAGTGGTGGAGATGGAAATAAGGGATATTAGCATTGAGTGCATCACCATAAGATTTCCACCTATCATAGGCCACATGGATGCCATCAACTCTAACCCCCTCTTTCTTGCCTCTCACCTATTTGGCTTGTTTAATTCTTATCCTCTCACTTACTTACACATGTTATAGCCATGATTAACGAAATGTGGCCTTAAATGCAAGGGGGAAAAGGGAAAGAGAATGGTTAAAACAATGTGAAAAATCATGAAGGAGTAGAAAGAAAGGATTATGAAGAGTGGTAAATACACTAAAAAGACTCTATGAAAGTCATGTCCAATGGTAGTGCAAACATGATATCTTTTGACACAATTTTATTTCAAATCCTTATTTGCCTCTTAGATTCATTATTGAAAGCAAGCTAACCAACTATAACTACTATACTTTCTACCATTTTTTCAATTATCAAATTTTAAAAAGTGGATTATTATTTTTTACTATCTTAAGTGTTGCGATTCCAAGCTACTTTTATCACTTATGTCATTGTTATGCTTGAGGTTGTGATCATCAATTTTATTTCACAAAAAATATTTAAATCAATTTTATAAATAACCCTTCTCTTGTTATCTTTATTTCATTTATATTTATATGTTAGTCTTTTTTTTGCTATTATAGGCCCAAGACCCATAAAACTAGTACTAGGATCATATGGCCAACAATTACCTAATACTATACTATACTAGGTATTGGAGAAGACCAAAAAAATAGACACCATACTAGCCTAGGGACATGTCAACTTGCATAGATCCATATGTCCCACCCTAACCCTTTATATCACATTTACTATAAACCATTTTCAGAGCACAATGACAACAAACATTACCAAGATCTAGAATAACCATAACCTCATTAGAGTCTTCAATTTCATAGTAGTAAAAAAATGCTACCACCAAATCCTCTGAAAGCACCACCTTAAGATTCTTAGCAATCTCCTCCACAACCCATCTAGAATATAGGCTTGCCTATGCTTCTCCAAATGTAGGCGATCAAGGATACACTCAAATAAACACACCAAATGAATTCCTAGCTTATCTATATTGTTATCAACTAGAAATGAACTAGCCATCGAGGAAATCATAACATATTTACTCAAAGACTAGGTAGTGCCAAAAACATTTCTCCTCCCCCTTGAATGTCTAGGTTCAAGCAACAAATCAGATATGACCTCTCGAATACCAACACTTAACACACCATCAAGATCATTCACTAGTTCCTAATTACACACTAGCCACAATTGCATATTAGGGTTTTTAACCTCCCATTATATATAGATGGAATGTAATTAACCATCATTTCTCACCAAAAGACCTAATATTTTTTAATTTTCTTCACCACCCCTCCCACATTGCATGACATCATTTTACTTTGGTCACCCCACCATCTATTGCCACTACCATCACTCAAGAGGCCATGACAACACACAACCACTTTATGCCACAAAACTAAATAATAAATACACCTTGTCATTGCTAAGAAGTAAAATTAAAGCCATCACATAACTATGATTAATGACTTGTCTATCACACACTCAAAATATATCACTCCTTGATTCTCAAGCCTTCAATCAGGTATTATTGGGTTATATGTTAGCTTTTTTTAAATGATGTATGTGAAGTTAATATTTTTTATTATTTGATTTTATATATATTGTACCTTTATTTTTATTTTTAATTCTTTTATAATTTAATTAATTAATCTATATGTATGTATTTTCTTTTCTTGAAAAAATATTAACAATTCAAACCACTCCAATACCAAATATTCATGCATCCCTTTGAATTTCCTATTGGCTCATCTATTTCACTAGGAACAAATCAATCCATAAAAGTTATATCAAGATTAATTTCATAAAAAAAATAGTGACTTACAAAAGATCGATTCTCAACTAACTCATTGAAACCTTTTTGGTGCATAGGTAGATAGTTTCAAATCACAAGCCAATACAAAAAGAGATTTGTCCTCCTCATCCAAATTATATTTTCTTTACTTGATTTATGATACTTAAGATAACATCCTACTCTAATGCATAGGAATGAAATGAATTACAAAAGTATTCATGCCAAACTCATCTACCAAAAATTAAGATCAAGTATAAGAAATAAATGTTAAAGTGACCAAATTGAAACAAATTTGAAGGATTTCTTCAAAACATTACAAACACACAAACACATAATTTTTAACCATGTTTTTGATCAACAACACAAATATTTCAATTCCAATGTTACTAATTTTAGATTTTTTTGTGTAACAAAAATATTTATACATAATATGTAACAAAAAAATTGTAATTCTATCTCTAACCCTAACCCTAATCCTAACACTAACCCCAACCCTAATTGTAATTCTATCTTTAACCCTAACCCTAATCTTAATGCTAATCCCATCTCTAATCCTAACCCTAACCTTAATTAATTTAATTCTTGCATGTTGCATTGCAAATGTTACTAGCAATATATATAATACGCCAAGAGATATCCTTCTTGAGGTGCCTATGCACTTTTATGTGAGAAATTGATATAAAATAGGCACCTCGAGAAGGATATCTCTCGATGTATTTTATATATATTATTAAATATATATATGCTAGTTAATTATATAAATTCACAACACACAAATATATGGCTTCCACTTTCTTGTCTACTCTAATTGTTGATAATATTCTTGTACAAATCCAAGCATAAATATCATTAAAGTGTAAAGGATAAAGAGTTATACCCATCAACAAAAAATAATGATTAAAATGTTGATGGACATGATGTCCATGATTGCCTCAATGAGTCATTTCAAGAGTAGTCAATTAATGTTGTATAAAGGCTTGTAAATACTCCACATAACGTCTATATCAAATAGTTTCAAATATATTTATTTAATTTTAAGACTTTTTTCAAATAAACAAGTCAATAAACTTTTTTTCAACATTAACAATTTTTTAAAATGTTGTTTCATTCTTTTTATAGATTACTTATGATTGCAATTTAAGACCTTTTATATAATACTATATGTGTTAACCCAATACTACTTTCAAATTTAGGAAAGAATTGACATCACATTACACCTTAAAAATAGGATTCCACTTCAATATAGGACCAACCTCCCTCTTTCTACAATATGAATAGTCCTCTCCCTAATGCTTTTTTTATGCAAAGTTTTTTCTTTTGATACTACAGGGGTGTCCCGGCCACCCAGCCCAGCAGTCCAACAACCCTTACCTTGGATACATGAGGCGAGCTAGGACGAGTTTTCTTTTGCAAATTTATTTATAGTAAAATTGAAACTTTCAAAAAAGACTTGTGTTAACACGTTTGATTCTTGAATATACCAGTTCAGTTGTTATTTAATTTACTTTCCACTTTTGGTTGTGGTGCA
The DNA here is from genome assembly GCA_007258455.2 of Sequoia sempervirens. Classification (NCBI taxonomy): domain Eukaryota; kingdom Viridiplantae; phylum Streptophyta; class Pinopsida; order Cupressales; family Cupressaceae; genus Sequoia; species Sequoia sempervirens. Next base: position 227,353 of record VDFB02272613.1, read on the forward strand.
GCGGATTTTGTAGCTATCAGGTGACCGTTAACCCTCCTCCAACGTCTTTATTTTCTTCTCCGCCCTAACATAAACCTATTCTCACACTTCACCTTCCCGTTCACGGTGATGAGAATTTAAATTCATTGGTATCTCGCTATCCACTATATTAAGCATTGCCTCGACTCTCTAAACATTATCCATTCAATCAATCAATCGTCCTGCATTGTTTCTGGTATCGTCCTGTATTGGTGTTTCTCTTTGTTTTTCTGAATTGGGTGTTGGGTGCTCTCATTTGTGGCACCGCCTTTATCTGTGAATGATTTTCCTTGAGAGGCTTGGAGAATTACAATCATAATCACAATGGAGAATGAGTTTGTAACGCCTGCAAAGCAGTTGGTAACAGAGGTGCACTCTTCCTGTGCCCCTGTTGCCTTTGATGAAAAAACCCCATCAACAGAAGAAACGAAAACTCCCACTGCATTGATGGAGCAGCAGAGCAATATAATGAAACCCATCAAAGGAGAAGGCCAAGATGAAGAAGAACAGGGCAAAACTGGCAAACACCCTGAGCGTGTAATAGTTCCTCTTCATCAGCAGAAGAAGCTATGGGCCATGGATGGAAGGTGCCATTCAATTTTCATGTCGAATCATAGAGTCTGTTAATGATAGCAAATCTGTTTGCTTGTGAATATAATACATGATTGTAATGCAGGTACATGAGCCCTACGGATCGCATAATGTCTCCTGTCACCCAAGTCCTACTTGCAAGGAACAAAAAGGTTCCTCTTCCGCCTTCAAAGGTAGGTTTCCATGAAAGAATTTGAACTCTTTATTTGTTATTATGCATGTTTTCACACTCAATGTTTTCTAAATAAGTTAGTATGTTTTGTATTACATTTTGTTGTTCATCATTAGAATAAGGGGGAAAAAAATGATGGATCACAGAATATGATACTGTATTCATGAAATAAACTTACACAGTTATTTTCAATAACTTCTATTTGTTGTTATGATATCAACTCTATATTGATGCCCAAAGGTTAAATTATAGTAGATCCATTCCATGCAATCTGTAAGCGTTGGATGTGGGATATACATGCTTTTGTCTTTTTAACAAGCTAGTTTTCAAACCAATTGCCTGAACATTCTTTGTTTTTGGCATGTTGTGTTTCTGTTCATTTTTCTGATGAATGCAGTAAAATTTCTGTATACAGGTTCTAGATGGTACTTGTAATGATTCCGGACCTGCCGCGCCATAAGTCATGTTGTCAGAAAGCTTTATATTGCTGGACGTTGATGGGGTTTCCAAAACTATTTTCTTCTTTAAAAAAGTTTTCATTATTAGGTTATAGTTTTTAACTGTGAGGAATAGCACTTGAAACAGCATATCTTTGGTGTGTGCTGGAAGTTGAAGGACGAATTTGTACAGGTCTTGTTTGCTAGTTGTATAGCCTTACTGTGAGGAAATTGATGGTTATCATTCTCATATCGTGATTTGAGCTTCATGTTTCTCTTTCAAATTAAGGCAGAAAAAAGAGGCTTGAATTGTCTTGCTTACCTATCTCTGTATCTTTAATCCCGGGGATTTATGATGTACAGTGGATGACATGAAGTCTGATTTTATTCACAAATATCTGTATACTATTAAGCATTACATTTCTGTTCCGAGCCATTTGTCTCTAACACAGAATACATAAGGCTTGATTCAAGTTTTTCAATACCAAACATTGCCTAGAGCTTTGGAAATCTCTCATATATAATGTTTTGCAAATATCACTGAGGTTTTGATACTTCACAGGCATTTAGATTGTAATGTACATTGATCATGGTTGCTGTTAATTTCCAGAAATATTCTTATATTTGCCATTATCAAAACAGAGTATTATTGCTTTGATTTTTCTGGAATAGAATTTTACATCCTGTAACTATTTCTGTGATGGCTTACATCTTTTCGCTCACTATTATCCAATCATTGTGGTTGCTGGGATTAGGATTTTTAATTCTCTGCTTGTTTGTGTGATGGATAATGGCACACGGCTCCCCTAAAGAAGGGGCTCTTAGTACATTATCTGAATTAGTTTGATTAAGCTTGAAATTTTAGTAGTATCAGAAGTTTTTGGGGGTTAAATTAAAAAGGAAACTTCATCCCTCGCTGAAGGATATTTACTTTTTCTTCCATCTTTTCTGCCTATTCTCAGTCTTTTTCTCCCTGCCTCTATTTCCCACACACTCCCTGCTTTTCCTTCCCCCAAAGACAAAAACTCCCCCTTCCTCTAACCGTTGATGCTCTTTTTCCCTAACTTCAGATGTAGTCTCCTGCCAAAATACAAGGAACTCAGTTGCAGCTACCATTCTCCCCAACACATGCTCTCTCTCTCTCTCTCTCCCTCCCATATGCACACTATAGCTGTATGAACTGAAAGGCACTCCTGGAATAATGGGATGAGGGATAACCCTAGGAGAGAGGTCAAAATGGCCAAGTTTGGGCAGTTAACGCTTTTTATTATTAATTTGAGTGATGAGGATTTTAGGCTATCAAGGATCTTACATTGGACACTCAGGGTTAGGAGAAGGCACGAGCTTCCACTCATGAATTTTGCATAAACCCATCTAGGGACCAGCTATGATGACTCAACTCAGCCAAGTAGCCTCTTCAATGGTTTTACATTTGACAACTCTGGAGTTGGTGATTGATTCAACTTATTTTCTTTCCTTTTCAGGTGGCTGCTGCCTCCAATGTGGAAGTTTCTTTCACTTAGTTGGGCCCTTAAGTTTAAAGGTACAAGTTTGCAACATTGAAGATAGGTGAAATGTCCAATGCATCCAACAATTCTATCCCATTTGCATTTGTAAAAAAATGCCTTTGCACCTTGCATGGACTAATCTTTTTCCACTTAAGTTTATTGCAGGTCCCTCTCGGGAATATCTCTTTGCTTAAATAGGCAAGGACTAAGTCACCAACCTGAAAATTCACTGTCCTCTTCAAAACCCCCCCCTTCCTCTAACTGTTGATGCTTACTCAGTTGCAGCTACCAATTCTCCCCAACACATGCTCTCTCTCTCTCTCTCTCTCTCTCTCTCCTATAGCTGTATGAACTGAAAGGCACTCTTGGAATAATGGGATGAGGGATAACCCTAGGAGAGAGGTCGAAAGGGCCAAGTTTGGGCAGTTAATGTTATTTATTATTATTTTGAGTGATGAGGATATTAAGCTATCAAGGATGCTCTTACATTGGACACTCAAGGTTAGGAGAAGGCACGCCACTCATGAATTTTGAATAAACCCATCATCCAATTCAATGGTTTTACATTTGACAACTCTAGAGTTTGTGATTGATTCAACTTCTTTTCTTTCCTTTTCAGGTAGCTGCTGCCTCCAATGTGGAAGTTTCTTTCACTTGGTTGGTCCTTAAGATAAAGGTACAAGTTTGCAACATTGAAGATTAGGTGAAATGTCCAATACATCCAACAATTCTATCTCATTTGCATTTGTAAAAGAATGCCTTCGCACCTTGCATGAAATAATCTTTTTCCACTTAACTTTATTGTAGATCCCTCTCGGGAATCAATAGGCAAGGACTAAGTCACCAACCTGAAAATTCACTGTCCTCTTCAATTCTACATATTGCTTATATTGGTGGTCTTTGCTTGAGCTGTTCATGCACTTGATCATGCAACTTCTTTGATGTACTCAGCAAAATCTTCTCCTACAACACTACGTTTGTTAACATTTGCTATATCTTATAGCTCAATTACTCCCCTCATACACAGTTTGAAAGGGTGTCCTTCCAATGCTTTGATAAGTTGAAATGTCCAATACATCCAACAATGATCTCATTTGCATTTGTATAAAAATGCCTTCACACCTTGCATGGCCTAATCTTTTTCCACTTAAGTTTATTGTAGGTCCCTCTCGGGAATCTCTATTTCCTTAAATAGGCAAGGACTAAGTTACCAACCTGAAAATGCACTATCCTCTTCAAATCTGCATATTGCTTATATTTGGCGGTTTTTGCTTGAGCTGTTCATGCAACTTCTTTGATGTAATCAGCAAAATCTTCTCCTACAACACTACGTTTGGTAACATTTGCTATGCCTTATAGCTCAGTTACTCCCCTTCCTTTGAGTGTGTCGATACACATTTTGAAAGGGTGTCTTTCCAATGCTTTGATAAATTGAGTTTGCTATAGGCAAATTAAGCTTGTGCTAGGACTAAATGCCAATGCCCTAGTTTATCTCCTACAAAACATTTCAATAAATTCTAAAGGCTATTCTCCCAAGGCTGAAGTGAATTTCAGTTAGGTGTTCAATTAAAAAATTCTTCCACACAGTCCTCCAAAGATGGCCAACAAATTGTCTCAGTTGGGTGTTCAATTAAAAAATTCTTCCACACAATCCTCCAAAGATGGCCATCAAATTGTCTCTATTGGACACTATGCTCCTTGGCAACACATAATCAAACTGCTTTATTGGAAAACAAATTTGCTATATTTGTAGCATCATTAGTCCTCTTAATGCAACAAAATGAGCCATTTTTGAGAATCTATCAACAATCTTATATTAAGATGAAGTCCATACTCTCTCCAGAATAGACAATGGCTTATAGTTATACAATTTGCTATTTTGACTCTTCCCTTTTGCAAGTTGGCATATTCTACAACACTTTACATACTTTTTTACATCCATTGCCATTTTGGGTCAAATATGCCTTTGATTCAGTTGTGCCTCTTATCATTTCCAAAGTGCCCCGCCAATCCTCTACTATCATGTTCTCTCTCATAGAACCTTGAGGCTCACATAGTTGCCGGCCCACTAAACAACGGACCTTGCTGAAAATACTCCAGCCATGGAATCCTATCCATGCTAACTAGATTCTTACACATTGCCTTAGGCTTCTTTGGAATGTACGTTGCGGTATAGCTGCTTCATGCAATCAAAGCCCACTCCTCTACTTTCATTTCATGTAACAAAAGAATCTATCTACTCAATGCATCAGATCCATGCTAACTAGATTCTTACACATTAGGCTTCTTTGGAATATACGTCGTGGTATAGTTGCTTCATGCAATTAAAGCCCACTCCTCTACTTGCATTTCATGTATCGAAAGAATCTATCTACTTAATGCATCGGCTACCTTATTGGACCTCTCAATTTTAAATGATGCTGATTTAACTTACCTTGATTGTTGATGTACTACAAGGCTTCGTATTGGTGTACAAGGTAAATCCTTAGGTAAATCTTGATTGCACGATGGGTGTAGAATTCTTGGTCATTGACCAAATATTTCCATTTGGCATCGTTGAGCTGCTTTGAAATATTTTACAAGCTTGCCTTCCTAACTTAAAACAACTATTGCTGTCCCACTTGCATCACAATCAACTTGGAACACTTTGTCAAAATCGGGTACTGCAAGTATGGGTTGTTTAGTGACATATCTCAAAACTCCTTTGTGGTGCTGCTGTCCACACAAATTCCCTTTCGTTTCCCTTCATAGTCTTTCTATTTAGTGCACATGTTCCATTGAAATTGTGAATGAATTTTTTGTAGAAACTTGCCCAACCATGGAAACTTCTTACATCAAAGGTACATTTCAAGGTAGGGCAATCCATCCCATATGGCTTTCACTTTTTCTAGGTCCATCTTCAATTCATTGTGGGAGATAACAAAACCCAAATAATTTGATTCCTCTTTCATGAACGTGCTCTTATCCAAATTGACTAGCAATTTCTCCTCCTTTAGTCTCTCTAGTACTTGTTTCAAGTGCAACATATGCTCTTCTTTTGTTGTATATATGAGAATATCATCAATATACACAATCACAAACTTACCCAAGAATGGTTTCAACATTTCGTTCATAAGTTGAATACAAGTACTCAGCGAGGCATCAGTTCATTGTGGGGAGATAACAAAACCCAAATAATTTGATTCCTCTTTCATGAAAGTGCTCTTATCCAAATTGACTAGCAATTTCTCCTCCTTTAGTCTCTCTAGTACTTGTTTCAAGTGCAACATATGCTCTTCTTTTGTCGTATATATGAGAATATCATCAATATACACAATCACAAACTTACCCAAGAATGGTTTCAACATTTCATTCATAAGTTGCATACAAGTATTTAGTGCATTGGTTAGTCCAAAAGGCATCAATTCATTGTGGGGAGATAACAAAACCCAAATAATTGTTTCCTCTTATCCAAATTGACTAGCAATTTCTCCTTTTTTAGTCTTTCTAGTACTCGTTTTCAAGTGCAACATATGCTCTTCTTTTTTCCTAAATATGAGAATACCATCAACATACACAATCACAAACTTAACCAAGATTGGTTTCAACATTTGGTTCATAAGTTGCATACAAGTACTCAGTGCATTGGTTAGTCCAAAAGGCATCACCGACCTCTTGCACAACATGTTTCGAAAGTGGTTTTCATTCATCACCTTCCCAAATTCAGATTTGATGATATCCACTTTTTAGATCTAATTTGGGAAAGCACTTGGCTCCACTTAGACAAACCATGAGGCCATCCATGCAAGGCAAGGGAAAATTTGATATTTGATTGTTATCTTGTTGATAGGTCCCAAGTTGGTGCACATTCTCCACTCACCACTGTTTTTGGTGCCAACATGGCTGGTATAGAAAAAGGGCTAAGGCTCTTCCTTATTAAAACCTTTGTCAAGAAGCTCTTTCACTTGTCAATTTACTTCTTCAGTTTCCATTGAGTCAACTAATATGCTACCTTGTTTGGAATCAAGTCCATGTGATTGCTAAAACTCTATATTGGTGGCAATTCTTCTAGATTATTGAAGATGATCTTAGTGTATTTCTTTAGTAACTTCTTTACCTCAGCTGGTATGTCACTTTTTTGGCTGTTCCAACTCGAAGTGCCTTGGGTATGATGGCTAACATTCTTCCTTCCTATTTATTATTGTCAAGAATTGTTTGCCAGAGATGAATAGAGTTTTGTTGCTGCCGTCCACTGCTTTTTTAGATTCCTTCAACAGACTGAATGTGAACTTCCTCCCATTTTTCTCAAGTGTGTATGTGCTGGCTCTCCCATCATGTATGGCTTTTCTATCAAAATGCCAAGGCCTACGCAACAAAATGTGACACACATCCATAGGCATAACATCACACCAAGTCTCATCTTTATATGAGCCAATCATAAAATCAATGTTCATTTATTAGTAGTTGGTGACCTCCTTGAAGCCAAGATACCTTATAGGGATTTGGGTGTTATCCTCTTCAAGCCCAATTTCTCTACTATCGCATTAGATATTAGATTGGCTGTATTACCACCATTAATGATAACTTTGCAACATTTGCTCCCTGCCTTGCAAATAGTTATAAAAGGACTCTTTCGTTGCCATGGTGTGTTGTCCTTCTTTGTTGAATCATTATATGAGCTTCTCCATACTTTGTTTCTTCAACGTGATCAAGAGATGCAACCAAATTTTCATCAGCTCAGATGACATGAGTGTTCCCTTCATTCCTTTGTCTACCATCATCTTGCTTGTGGACATTCAAAAGCCCTATGACTATCTTGACTACATCTAAAACATGTGCCACCAAATGATCTACCTTTTCTTCTGTCATAGGTTCCTCTTCCTCTTGATGGATATGCTCCCTCCATAAGTGGTTGATTCTGATCCTGGGAAGTACTAGATTCAACTCCTTGCAAATCTTGGTTCCTTCTAGTGCCTCGTGTATTTTTACCTCTATTAAATCTTCTTCTACCTCTTGCTGTACTTTGCTGCTTTCTAAATAACTTCTCTAATCTCTTCAAGCCTTTAATGTGTATTGATATGCCTCATCCACACTATTCACTTTGATTAAGATTAATTCATCCTGGAGCTGAAATCTTAGTCCATTTAGATATCTAGTGGCTGCATTCTCTCCTCCTCTCATATTTGTTCTGATTTGTAGGTAGATGTTTTTTTCAGTGTACTTTGACTACAGATAATTCTCTGTGTTTCAGATTTTGAAATAGTTTGAACAGCTTTTGTTGGAGATCTGAGGGTAATAAGATATTTTAGTATCTTAGGCCATAACCTTACCTTCTCCTTGCCTTGTCTTCTTCGTGATTGCTGAATACTATCCCACCATAGGGCAGCAAGTGACTTCATTTTAGTTACAGCGAAATCGACCTTCCTAGGACCATCTTCTTCCAAGTTTTCCATGTCAAAGTATTGACTGTCTTCTTCCAAGTTTTCCATGTCAAAGTATTTCTCCAACATTTCCATCCAACCCACAAAGATATCCAGGTTTAAATCCCCTATATAATTTGATATATTGGGCTTGACCTTTGTTCCTTGATTGATTATAGCTTAAATTAATCTCTCTATGGGGTCTTGAGCCCTTGTTGGAGCTCCTTGTACCTTTAATTTATCTTCAGATTCATCATGTGCAAGTCTAGCCTCTGAAACCTTTAATCTCCTCATCAATTCTTCATTTGGGTCTCTCCTTGGCTTCTGCCTCTCCTGACCCCAGCAAAATCAAATCCCCTGCTAGCCATCTTGCTTTCACGACTTTGTTCTCTGCCCCACCTGTTCAAATGGAGAGCAACTATATATCCTCTACCCACTGTTTTCTCAATGGAGGATACAGGCTGGCCTTTATATGTACCTTCAGTTTTCTACCCTCTCTTGTTGGAGAACTAACATTTTCATTCTGCTCTCTTACACTTAGTAGAGAATACTGATACCATACCGATGCAGCCCTGGAGGGAGGCCCAAATAAGCAAGAATCCCATTGGGCATCTTTGGACAACTCATGCTCGAACTGGATGGATCAAAGGCCACTTTTTAATGCAAGCAATTATCAATGGAACGTGTTTTTCCAAACAAAAGACTAACATCTGATAATTGCCGCAGGCAAATTTACACAACATAATCCTTTCTACCATACACAGAGAACTTTTACTCCCTAATCACATATGAAATGGCTGGAAAATATCAGTTTCAGGGCTTTTTTACAATATTCCATATATAAGAAAACTAATGATGAACTAAGTCTTCCTTATCTACTGTAGCTGACCGGGTTCCTTCTGCAGGCTTCGTGGATAGTGATAGTTGTTCTTTCCTCGGGAATACGGTTTCCCCTATTTATCCTGCAGCAAGACAAAACTCAACCATACACAAAGAAAACTTTTACTCCCTAATCATATGAAATGGTTGGTAAACATCAGTTTCAGGGCATTTTTACTATATTCATATAGAAGAAAACAAATGAAGAACTAAGTCTTCCTTATCTGCTGTAGCTGACTGGGTTCCTTCTTCAGCCTTGTGGATAGTGATAGCTGTTCTTTCCTCAGGAATACGGTTTCCCCTATTTATCCTGCAGCAAGAAGACAAAACTCAACATTTTAGAATGGTGGTCCTCCTTGCCTAATCTCTACCTTTGTCTGCTTGCCTCTATTTCCATGCACACCCAACCTCCTTTCTCCTTTTCCCACAAGACAAAAAACTCCCCCTTCCTTGAATTGTCGATGCTCCTTTTCCCTGACTTCAGATGTTGTCTCCTGCAAAAATACAAGGAACTGTGTTTCAGTTACCAATTGCTCTCTCTTTTCTCCCCAGCACATGGTCTCTCCCTCTCCTGTTATGCACGCCAACTGTATGTAGGAACTGAATGACATTCCTGGAATCATGGGACGATGGATAGCCATAGGAGAATGGTCAAAAGGACTGAGTCTGGGCAGTTACGTTATTTTTTATTTATTTTTTGAGTGATGAGGACTGCATCACCCATTTTTCTGAGGAACATAGTAAAAGTTCTGTTTACATGTTCTATGGTCTAGAGTCTAGACAATAGATGTAATGATTCTGAACCTTCTGCTCCAGGAGTTGTGTTAGAAACCTTTATGCATCCATTCAACTTGTCAGAAACCTTAACTGGACGTTCTGGACATTCAAGGTGTTTTGATAACTTATCTGGTTTTTAAGGGTTTTCGTGATTAGGCCATAGTTTTTCACTGTCAAAAGTTGCGCTTGAAATGTTAGAGTTATGGTGTGTGCTGGGAGAATAGTTACCAGGTAAAATTTTGATTTGTTCGGGGGAGTCCAAAGAAATTTGAAAATCCTCAATTTTCAAAAGAAATTTTGTTAAATTGCTATAGAAATTGAAAAACTGCACCGAATAGGACAAATCCAGCCTGTCCAAAAAATCCGGATCTAGCTAGATTTGTTAAATATTGCTGGAAGTTAAAGGGTGGTTTTGTATGGCCTTATTGTGATGAAAGTGATGATTAATCATAATGTATGGTGGATAATATAAACTCTGCTTTTATGCCATATACTATTATACATCTGTATGCATGTTACTCTAAATAAACTCTATTTTCATTTTAGAGAAGTCTGGATATAATTACATCGTCAATTTCATTAGGATTCGGTTAGTTTTGAGCTTGAATGTTTTATGGAAGGCTAATTCTGTCTATTTTATCTTCCATACAGAAGCCACATGTTTAGAGCTTATCAGAGGCCTAAAGTTTTATGCATTTTAATTTCAAAAACTCTAATTTCCCTGGGACTTAGTTTATAATACTAATTAATATTAGTACCCATAGTTATATGGATACCAATTTATCATATGTAGGATACTAATGGATCTTTTGGATGTGTGAAACTGCACTTTCTTCTTTTGCACGTGGCTGTACTAGATGTACAGAAGTCGAGAATAAATAATATTATTATTGTCAAGTTTCTCAATACTAAACACTCCAGTATTCTCATATTTAGATTGTATTATTTACCAAACACTGTAGAAGTATTCTTATATTTTAGACTATATTCTTTACCAAACAGTCCAGAATTATTCTTATATTTGATCTTTACATTTGGATTATACTGTAATTTCTCATGGTTGCTGGTTAGTTCCAGAAGTATTCTCATATTTGCTAAACAAAACAGAGGTATTATTTTGTTAGAGGATTACATCTTCTCATTCACCATTACCTGAATTACTGTGATTGCTTCAAATATAATCTGATCAAGCTTGAAATATTCATTCTGAAAATTTTGTTGACATGGCTCATAGGATCAATAGTTTTGGGGGGTTAGATACTATGACAATATTGCACATGCATTGAAAAGGAAATTTAATTTCTTACCAAAGGATAATTAGTTATTAGCATAGTTAGGATATTTTATTTGGTTCTTTCTCTCATAAATTCATCTCTTTCTAAAGGAGTAAGCAGGCTTTGATTCTATCATTTTACCAAGGACGTTTGCTTATCTGGATTCACTATTGAAGGATCAATAATGGAATGTTGACTTGTTTTATTTGTCTGAAATAAGGTATCTTTGTGACCACATTTTTGGGAGATTGCTTTAAACGTTTTTCTTGAGCTGTGCTTGTGTGATGGGTCATGTGCTTGTTCAGGTTTAGAAGACCTTGTAGGGCACTCTTGATTGTGACTACAATTTGGGAGAAAATTGATGTAAATGTTCAAGTTTGGAGCTATGCTTCTTGTGTGAAGGGTCATGTGCTTGTTCTGGGTTAGAGGACCTTGTAGGACACTCTTGGTTGTTTCTACAATTTTAGAGAACGTTGAAGTAAATGTTCAATTTTGGACTGTCTCTTGTGTGATTGATTGTGTGCTTGTTCTGGTTTAGAAGACCTTGGAGGACCTTGTTTTGGAAACTTTTTCTTGATTATGTTTGTTGGGAAAATGTGTCTCAACCTTGCAATTATATACGGTTTATTGTTGATAGGATGTATGTTGGTATGTGGCGATTGATCATGCAAATATTGCACACTCGTAGCAAGATGTGAGGTTCGGGGCATCGCCCCAATTTTTTTTTTTTTGTTGACATGTCAAGGTTTTTTGTTGACACTTTTAGATTTTTTTCCGCTGACACGTCAAGGTTTTTTCGTTGACACTTTGAAATTTTTTTCTGTTGACACATTAAGGTTTTTTCGTTAACACGTCAAATGAAAAGTGACCTTGTAAAACCCTAATTCTAGAAGATTCCAAAAAGCTTGTTATAAGCAACTGGGATGTATGTAGACGGGGGTGTATTTTGAGAGTCTAATAGCGGTCGTGTTGTCTCTTGATCTTTGGTGGTGATACTCCTGTGAGAAGCTTGTTTTGCAAGTATATTGTAATCTTTTGATTTCTGAATAATATATTGAGCGGCTTTTGGAGTGTGGGGTTTTTCTCCGGAAAGGGTTTTCCCCACATAAATCTTTGTGTTGTGGTATGCATGATATTTGTGTTTAATTTTTTGTAACTATTAAAGATCTGTAAAGTTTTGCATTTTTCTCCTCTCAAGATTAGTGTAGGAAGTTGTTTCGCTACCTTAACTTCCTTACAATTGGTATCAGAGCTTGATCACCTTTGGTTTCAGTTGTGGGTAGTTGGGTTTTTTGAACTAATCTAAATTTGAGTGGGAGCTTGTGTAGAAGACATTTTGTGATCTTGTTATTGAAATTTTCAAATGGAAAGTTCATCAGAGAGAATAGAGGTGGATAAATTTTTTGGAAATAATTTTGAGATGTGGAAGCTAAAGATGGAAAATCTGTTGATAGATTGAGATTTGTGGGATGTTGTTGAGGAGAATGTTTCAAGGCCTACAGGTCCTACTCATGATGCTCAGTATGATGTTATGGATCGTAAAGCCAAGGGTCTAATCAGATTGTGCTTGGCAGATTCTATTTTAATTAATGTCCATGAAGAGACCTCTACACAAAAACTATGGAAGAAGCTTGGTGAGATGTATTAGGCCAAATCTTTAGTGACCAAGATTTTCTTGAGGAAGAAGTTGTATTCTTTGAGAATGGAAGAGGGTGGACGAATCACAGACCACCTAAAAGCATTCAATATGTTGGTGGCTCAATTGGCATTAGTTGGTGTCAAAATGGATGAGGAGGAGAAATGTCAGATCTTGCTTTGTTATTTGCCTAATTCGTGGAATTATCTTGTTATGGCTATTGGGAGTACTTCTATTATATTGAAGACTGAAGATGTGGTGGGTTCTTTGCTTTCTGAAGAGATGAGGAGGAAGGTATCCATCACTACCAAGGAGGCCCTAAATGTTCGTGGGAGACCTAAGGAAAAAGTCAAGAAGAATGAGAAGCGCGACAAATCCAAGTCCAAGGGGAGATTTAAATCTCTTGGAAAATCCAAAGTTATTTGCTAGAACTACGGTAAGCCTGGACATGCTTGTAAGGAATGCAAAGAAGAAAAAAAGAAGAAAAAGAAAAAAATTGATTATGATTCTGAGTCTGAGAAGGAAGATGGTGACACATTCATTGTAACTTAGACAACTTGTCCAGGTAATGATGCATGGTTAATTGATTTAGGTGCATCTTTTCATATGACCTAGAGATTGGTTTTGTGAATATGAAGAATTTGATGGAAGTAAGGTGTACTTGGGTGATTATTCTCATTTAGACATTGTTGGTTGTGGTAAAGTTAAAATCAGGTTTCTTGATGGTAGAATAAAAAAGATTAATGGTGTTGCATATCCCTGGATTAGCACGAAATTTGTTATCTATGAACAAACTAATAGATGTCAGTGTGCAGGTAGTATTTTCTGATGTAGGATGCAAGATGGTTAGAGGTGTTGTGGTGATTGCTAGAGGCGTCAGATATGGGACATTGTATAAGTTTGATGCATGCACTATTGAGTGCAATAGTACTTGTGTGAAAAGAAAGTTTATAGAAGTGAGGGTTTCACCTTCAGCAAATGGTCATGGCTTTTGGGTACCCAAGGGTGCAATGGTTGAGATGCAGACTGGAAATACAATAAAATGTTTGAGAATTAATAATGGTGGTGAATTTTGCTCTAATGATTTTGATAGATTATGTAAAGATTGTGGTATTCATAGACATAAAACAACTTTGTATTTTCCACAATAGAATGGAGTTGCAAAAAGAATGAATATGACACTAATGGAGAAGGTTAGGAGTATGTTGAGTGGTGCTGGCCTAGAACAAAGGTTTTGGGTTGAAGTTGTTGCCACTGCTTGTTACTTGATTAACATGTCTCCTACATCAGCTCTTGTTGATAAGACACCTATAGAGGCATGGTCAGGTCGCAAGCCTTCATTAAGACATCATAGAGTTTTGGTTACGAGGCATATGCACATGTGCCAAAGGAGAAGCAAAGAAAGTTGGAGAACAAGGTTGTGAAATGTATCTTCATCAGATATAGTTATGGTGTGAAAGGATACAAGCTTTGGGATCTTGTTGCACAAAAGGTAATACATAGTAGAAGTGTTATTTTTTAGAGAAACTAAACCTTTTTCTGTTACATTGTAGCTAGAACAAAGTAAATAGGAAGATGTGATTCAATTTCCTTCTACACCTAAGAAAGTTAAATTGAGGCCCAAGAATAGACAAGAAGTTGAGGAGAGCTTATCTAGCTCTGGATCTTCAGAAGAGGAGGAAGAACCTCCAACTCAACTTGTTCGTAGGTCTACAAGGCACAAACAACCACCTGAAAGGTATTCACTTAATGATTGGAGATGTATTTTTGCTTTGAATACTAACATGGATGAACCCAGATCTATAGAAGGGGCACTAGGTATGAATGATGCAAAATCTTGGAAGATTGTTATAGATTAAGAAATGGCATCTTTGAAAAAAAATGATACATGGGATCTTGTACCATTTCCTAAAGGACAAAAACTTGTTGGTTGTAAATGGGTGTTCAAGAAAAAGATTGGTTCAGATGGAGGTATTGAGAAGTACAAAGCAAGGTTGGTTGCAAAGGGTTACTCTCAAGTTGAGGGTGTTGATTATAGTGAGATATTTTCTCCTGTTGCAAAAATGACATCCATTAGATTTTTGCTTTCTATTGCTGCTGCTTATGATTTAGAGGTTGAACAAATGGATGTAAAAACTACTTTCCTTCATGGTGATTTGGAGGAGGATATTTATATGACATAGCCAGAGCACTACGTGGTGAAAGGTAAAAGTAAGTTGGTTTGCAAATTGAAGAAATATGTGTATGGCTTAAAACAAAGTCCTAGGATGTGGTACCAAAAAATTGATACATATGTGTTGAGTTTGGGATTTGAGCGTTCTCAATTAGATCATTGTGTTTATTATAAAACTGATAGTGATTGTTTCATGTTTATTGCATTATATGTTGATGATATGTTATTTATTGGTAGAGGGAAATGTATGATTTCAGAACTAAAATCTCAACTTACTGCTAAATTTGAAATGAAAGATCTTGGTCTAGCTAAACACATTCTTGGGTTTAAAAGAGATAAGAGTGAACAGAAAGCTATGGCTTGGTCAAAGCAAGTATGTCAATTAAATTTTACAGAGGTTTGATATGCAGGATTGTAGACCATTGTGTGTTTATGTTTCAGTTGGAACAAAGTTATCTATTTCAGATTGTCCAACATCTCCATTAAAGATGGAAGACATGAGTAGAGTGCCTTACCAGAGTGTAGTTGGAATTTTGATGTATGCTATAGTTTGTACTAGACCAGAAATTGCCCAAGCAGTGGAAGTTCTTTCCAGATATATGTCTAATCCTGATAGAGTTCATTAGGATGCAATTAAAAGAGTCTTCAGATATTTGCGAGGTACCTCAGGTTATTCCTTATGTTATTATAGTAATATGACTGAAGACCAGATTTCCCTTGATATTCATGGTTATGTGGATTCAGACTGGGCAGGTGATGTTGATAGTAGAAAATCCACCAGTGCTTATGTTTTAACTTTATTTGGTGGTGCAATTAGTTGGATGAGTAAGCAATAGGCTGTGGTTGTTTTGTCCACTATTAAAGCAAAGTATATGGCAGCTACTTATGCTCGTAAAGAAGCCATTTGACTTAAGAGATTGTGTTCAGATTTTGGAATAAAACAAGGTGCAATGACAATTTATTGTGACAATCAAAGTGTGATATGTCTAGCCAAGAACCCGACATTTCATGCCAGAACCAAGCACATTGATGTACAATATCATTTTGTTAGACATATGGTTGAAGATGGCAACGTGAAGCTAGTAAGGTAGAGACTTTGATGAATGTTGTTGATTCTTTAACTAAGCCTATGAGCACAAAGAAGTTTAGATGGTGTTAAGAGACTATGGGCCTCTCAGACCCTAGCAATTAAAGAGATGATGGTTACACCCTCACGTTGCTCTTGCAATGTGTTCGACAAGTGGGAGATTTGTTGGGAAAATGTGTCTCAACTTTGCAATTATATACAGTTTGTTGTTGATAGGATGTATGTTGGTATGTGGCGACTGATCATGCAAATATTTTACACTTGTAGCAAGACGTGGGGTTCGGGGCATCACCCTGATTTTTTTTTTTTTCATTGACACGTCAAGGTTTTCCCACTAACACGTCAAGGTTTTTCGTTAACACGTCAAATGAAAAATGACCTTGTAAAACCCTAATTCTAGAAGGTTCCAAACAAACTTGTTATAAGCGGTTGGGACGTATGTAGATGAGGGTGTATTTTGAGAGTCTAATAGCAGTCGTGTTGTCTCTTGATTTTTGGTGGTGATACTCCTATGAGAAGTTTGCTTGCAAGTATAATGTAATCTTTTGATTTCTGAATAATATATTGAGCCACTTTTGGAGTGTGGGGTTTTTCTCCCAAAAGGGTTTTTTGCACGTAAATCTTTGTGTTGTGGTATGCATGATATTTGTGTTTATTTGTGTTTAAGTTTTTGTAACTATTAAAGATTTGTAAAGTTTTGCATTTTTCTCCTCTCAAGATTAGTGTAGGAAGTCGTTCTGCTACCTTAACTTCCTTACAATGCTCAAGTAGGGTACTCTTGGTTGTGAATACATTTTGAGAGAACATTGATGTAAACGTTCAAGTTTGGAACTATGCTCCTTATGTGATGGATCATGTGCTTGTTCTGGTTTAGAAGACCTTGTAGAATCTTCTTTTGGAACCAGTTTTCTGATTGTTTCAGCTTCATATGCTTGTGCTGTGCTCTATCTTCATCTTTACATTGAAGAAAAACCCCAACTGTTGATCTGCTTACTTATGGTAAAATAAAGTAATTTTGCTTGAAGCTAACATCCACATTGACAATGGTCATATAAGGCAAGGGTGCCCACGAAGCACACAACCTTGTGAACCTTTTAGTGTGTTGGGTCATGCGCTTAATTCGAGTTTAGAAGACCTTGTAGGACACTCTTGGTTGTGACTGCATTTTGGTAGCACATTGATGTAAATGTTCAAGTTTGGACCTGTGCTTCTTGTGTGATGGACCGTGTGCTTGTAAAACAAAGTACGTATTTTTGGGTCTAACATCCCCATTGACGATGGTCATAAGGCAAGAGTGGACACAAAGCACAGCCTTATTAACATTTTAGTGCATGCAGCCTTGTGGACCTTTCTTGCCTTCATCAAATTGCTCAATGGCAGCTGGGTCAGTGGTTTCTGCATGCAATGACCCATCTTTTTCTTTCATTTGGAGCAGTATTCCATATGGTCGGTTGGAGATTGCTGCTACCAGCTCCTTGAACATTTTTTTAGCTCTCTGTCCAACAACTTCTTTAGCTCTAATTTTGTTTTATAAAACTTTCTTGTTTTCCTGAAATAGAAATCCTGGCTCTTGATCTATTTATTTTAGCTTCTTTTGAGCTTCATTGGTGGAAGAAAGTCCTCAACTTTGTTTGGAGCTTGTGACATTTTAGATCAGCATCCATAATGGCAACAATTACAAGGGAACTCACAAAGCACAAAAGCACATCTAACTAGACAGATTTATTTTAATACTGGTTTCTAGAAACAGTGCATATTCATTAATTCTTGCTGTGTTGTTTGGAACATGTGCCATATCTATTTTGATTGCTTTTAGAAGTATTTATTAAGTTTTACTTGCTCACGTCTATTTTGATTGCTTTTGCCTATCTTCTTGTTTGCATGGAACCAATATTTTGGGTCATGATCTACTTTTTTCAGTTGTCTTGTTAGAGACATGTTAGAAGAAAGGCACATTCCAATTGGCAATATTATGTTTTGTATTGTGTAGATAGCCTTTCATTGTGAAATTTCTATTTTTTTTTACAGTATCTTATTAGATATTGTGGTAGAAGAAACTCACATCCACGTTGGCAATAATCACAAGGGGCACCACAAAGCATATAAGCACATCTAAAATGATCTGGAAATTTAATAATGTTGGGATTCTAAAAATGATGCCTTTGCTTTTGCTAATTTTTTCTCCTTATTTGAACATTGACTAATGTTTCTAAATATATTATTCTCAATGCACTCAATAACTTTTTAGAGCTATATTATTATCAATGTACTCTTAACCTTTTTTTTTCTTTAAATTTTACATATATGTGATGATTTAGTGATTCTCATGTTGACTTTTTATTGCATTTGTATCACAATTATTATATGCCGATTTTTTCTTTTCTATAAATGTTTCTTAATGATCATGTAAAATTAAAAGTATTTAATATTTACTAGTTCCTCCATTTTTTTATTATTAATTAGCTTAGAACTCAATATTATGTTTTGCAATGTAGATAACGTTTGTATTAATTAAATGAATTACAAAGATTTTATAATAAGGGCACTACATTATGTAAGTAAAAACTAAAATTAGCTACGGGTCATCTCCCTTGAGGTTAGGGAAACATCAAAGGCCTCTTAGAAATACTAGGAGGCAAGGAAAACCAAATGTTGCACCTTAATGAAAGAAGCATATTTCCCACAATTGGTTACCTTTAGTGTGGGTGAGGCCTACCAAGGTAGTTGTGTCGTAGTTGAAGTCTTCTTGTCAAGGGCCATTGAAGTCTACCTTCTTTGTTGGGAAGAAGGGAAAATCTTGTAGAGCATGAACGATGAAGAGATTGGCCAAGCTCATATCAATCAAGGTGCCATTGATGGAGAGGCCCATATGTGCCGATTTGAGTGAATCTCATGTTGACTTTTTAGTGCATTTGTACCATAATAATTATTATATGCCAAACATTTTTTCCATATTTTTTTCTTAATGATCATGTGAAATTAAAAGTATATAAGTATTTACGAGTTTCTCCATTTTTTTACATATAATTAGCTTAAGATTCAATGCTATGTTTTGAATTGTGTAGATAACCTTTTTCTTGGAATTAGCACCATGGTTGACTATGATCAATAAACAAATAAAGTTCAAAGATGTTTTTATAGCAAGGACATTGGTTTATAAAAGTAAAAAAAAAAATAGCCATAGATCACCTTCCTAGATGTTAGGGAAACATTGAAGGCCTCCTAAAAATAAGTGGCAAGGCAACTCAAATTTTGCACCTTAATGAAGGAGCAAGTTTCCTAAATTTGGTTACCTTAGGTGTGGGTGAGGCCTGCCAAGGTAATTGGGTAGTAGTTGAAGTCTTCTTGTGAGGGACTATTGTAGTATACCACCCTTGTTCGAAAGAAGAGAAAAAACTTGTAAAACATGAATGATAATGAGATTGGCTAAGCTTGTGTCAAGGGGCCATTGATGGAGAGCTTTGGGGAAGAAACTTGGGTGTCATGTCACTCATTGCGCAAGAAGCACTACCTTAGTGGTTGACTAAATCTTAGAGTTTTGAAACTCTAGAGATACCTTCTCTATTTGTGCTTGGATCTATAACATAGCCAAAGTATGCACCTTTTATTAAGACAAAATTCTTGCCAAAATTTGTAGAGTTTCTTGATTTCTAGAGAGAATAATTTGAAGCATTAAAAAAGATTCAACTAAACAATGTACTTTAGTAGATGACATGTTTAGGATGATAGGGTGAAAAAGAATTATGAATCCAACATTTGATTTGATGTGATTAGAAAATTATGAAGTCCTAACCTTCTAGAAAAACCTTCTTGCCATAGGGAGCACCAAGTAATGCCTTGAATTATTTTTCCATGGATTGTTGTGCTCAACCAATAAATATTCATGATTCCTAATCCCACTTTATCCTATCTCATGCCACGCTATCAATTTCATGGATCTATTTGGATCATGTACTTGTTTTGCTTTAGAGGACCTTATAGGACCTATCTTTGGAACCTTTTTCTAGTTGTTTCAATTTCATTTTCTTGTATTGCTGTCTATCTTCTTCTTTACATTGAAGGAAAACTCCAACTCTTGATCTACTTATGGTAAAAGAAAGTAATTTTTCTTGGAGCTAACATCCACATTGGCAATAGTTATAAGGCAAGGTTATTCACAAAGCACATGATGTTATGAACCTTTTAGTGTGATGGGTAATGTGCTTGCCCTAGTTTAGAAGAACTTGTATGGCACTATTGGTTGTGACTAATTTTTGGGAGAACATTGATGTAAATGTTCAAGTTTGGATATGTGCTTATTGTGTGATGGGTCATGTGCTTGTAAAAGATTAATTTTGCTTGGAGCTAACATCCACCTTGACAATGGTCATAAGGCAAGGGTATTCACAAAGCACATAGGTTTATGAACCTTTTAATGCATGCAACCTTGTGGACCTTTCTTGTCTCAATTAAATGACTCAATGATAGAAGGGTTAGTGGTTACTACATGTGGCAACCCATACTTTTATTTTTTTAGAAAAATGCTCCATTAATTGGGTTGGAGATTGCTACTACTAGCTCATTGAATCATTTCTTTAGCTCTCCATCCAACAATTTATTTAGCTCTAATTTTTTTAAATAATTTTTTCTTATTTGCAAGGATCATAAATTTTGGCTCTTGCTCTATTTTTTAGCTTCTTGTGAGCTATTATGGCAGAATCTTGAAAGTCCTCAACTTTGTTTGGAACTTGTGACATTTTAGATCAACATCCACAATGACAATGATTACAAGGGAACTCACAAAGCACACAAGAACATCCAAGATGATAGGGATTTTTTAAATATTAGATTCTAAAAATAGAGCAGATTCAATTATTCTTAGTGTTGTTTGGAATACGTGCCATACCTATTTTACTATTTTTCAAAGTGTTAAGTTTTACTTGCTCATGTGTTTTTATTTATTTATTTTACCCATCTTCTATTGGTGTAATTATTTAATTGTATCTTATTATATTAATTTTACTTAGGTAATTTATTTTTATTACTTAGATAAGATAAGATGATTGAATACATGCCATTTCCTTCTTTCATGATTTTTCTTACCCTCTCAACTTTAGAAACTTAGTTAAAGCAATCCTTTATTTTTTAGTTTTTTGCCTATTTCTCATCCTCATCAGATTTGGAGTTTTGAGGCTATATATTATAACTCGTTCCTTCCATTGAATAAGAAGTTATGATATTAGTCTCATGTATTCAATATTCAAATTCTTGTGTTGTGATTAGCTATTAGACATTTGGTCTTGAATAGAATTCCTATTTAAGCAAAATTCTAAAATTGTTTAAGAGCCATGATTTCCTAAAGTTAGTCCATTTCTAGGTTTTTTAGGAGTAATTATGGGGGTTTCTCTTTTTGAATTTTATTATAGGTAAATTTTGGATCTCAATGGAGTAAATTTGAGCTCACCATGACATCTAAATTCTCGAGAAAGTTAGGATTGACTTTGATTTCACCAAAATTAGAGATTGGGGAGCTCATTTGCAAATAAGGGTTTGATAATTGAATCTAGCATACAACTTATTTTTAGGACATTTTAAGATTAAATGAACCTTATCAATAAGTTTAGAAGGCTTGCAAACCCTCATTTTCATAAAATTTCTTTAGGTTCGATGTTGGGAGAATCTAAGGCAATTTTGTTTACCTATATTGTATGGTGGCTCATACAATCTGTACAATGTAGTGTAGTTTGTAGAAAAATATATATAAGGCAGTAAATAGTGTACTACACAAATTGCTAACAACCTACGTAGTTTGTCAAACACTGAAATCATGTATGCACTAGATTTTGTAATATCATCTCATGCTAACATTTAATACATATACCACCTCTTAATCCACTAAAATAACTAATCTTACCCTAAGTCCATTATTTTATCACAATTAAATTTATTAAATAATATTTTGAGGAACAAACAAGGTCTTTTT
This sequence comes from Sequoia sempervirens, assembly GCA_007258455.2. Lineage (NCBI taxonomy): Eukaryota > Viridiplantae > Streptophyta > Pinopsida > Cupressales > Cupressaceae > Sequoia > Sequoia sempervirens. Next base: position 249,266 of record VDFB02272613.1, read on the forward strand.
CTCCACACAATGGATGCAAATCTAAGAAATCAAAATCTAAAATACCCATCCAAGACTCAAAAGATTCATCATTTGATGAGGAAATTCACCTCCCCCTTGCTCCACATAGGTTGCAAGATATATCAACTCTCTTGGCAAAAGATGTCATTGACATGAACTTGAGCACTAACCAAGATCAAAAGTTTAACACAAATTGTTGCTACCATGACCTCAGAAGAACAAGTTCATTAAGATACATATATGGTTGTGACCAATGACATAGCATAGGTTAACTACACCGGATCCATATGAATTCAAGGCATATTTAATTCACTATATATCAGTCTCAATAGGATCATCTAATATAAACTAAACTAAGAATCCATTAAAACTAACATATTAAATCATGAAAGCTTCAAAAACACCTATTCTAATCCATTGAAACTTATCCTATTGGGGGAGTGGTGTCGCATTGATGTGGAATGGCGACTCTTTCCCAATCCTTTAGATAATGAGCTTGTTTCGATTGATTCTATTGAAGAGAATCGATGAAACCGATGAAAGATGTGTGATAAAACATGATTTAAATGCTAAATTAACATGATGAATGCTAAGATGATTGATATGGGTGTATGCAAATCTACTCTAAATGTATGCAAGCTTCAAAAAATTAAAACCCTAATTACAAAATATGCTAAATGTATGGACCTATGTTATTATGGAAGCCATTAATGGATGCTTTACACTAATGATGCAAGTAAATTAAGCTAAAAGGATGCTAAATAAGTGCTAAATATGAGTGCAAGTGAAAGTGATTTTAACAACATAAGTTTGCTCTTAAAAGATGGATCCATTTGTCTCCAAATAGTGACCTATTTATAGGAGGACAAATGAGAAATGAAGGGTTAAGATTAAAAAAATTAATCAATGGTCAAAATTGGAGAAAAGATGAAACATAAATCAAGGATTCTCATCAATGGATGAGAATTAATGATCACATGGATCAAGAAAAGAATCAAGGGTTCATATTCTTCCAAACAAACACACTTTCAAAACTTGCACAAGAAGTTTTGTTGAAAGTTGGTTGTAAGGAGGAATATTCCCTTGCAAGTGGGAGAATTAGATTTAATTAGTAATTTGATAATTAAAACAAAGTTTCAATTATGCAAATTAGGGGAATTATATGATATTCATTAAATAATTGATTTAATAGAGATCAAATGAAAAAGCAATGGATGAGATTGATTTGATCTATCAATGGTCACAAATGAAAGGAGGATGAAACATGGATCAAGGATTCTCATAAATGGATGAGAATCAAAGATCACATGGATCAAGAAAAAATCAAGGGCTCACAATCATGCAAACAAACACACTTTGCAACAACTTTAAAAAGTTGTTTCAAAGTTTGTTTGGAATAATCATTACTTTTTTTTGAAGGAAAATAGGAGAATATTCCTTATGCAAGTGGATGAGAGGGAAATTAGCAATTTAGTTAATTGAAACTAAATTTGAATGTGCAAGATGAGGAATGTGAGGATATTCATTAAATTATTGATATATTTAATGAAAAGGGGATGCAAATATGATATTTAATTAAATAGTTTAGGTTATTTAATTAAATAAGAGGACTTAGGGTTAAAATTAAATAGTTTGCATTATTTAATCAAACTGGATGAAATGTTAGTGTGAGAAGGGGTGAATTAAACCAATTAGGTCAATTAGATTAATAGGTGAAAATGAGACATTTAATTAAATAATTAGGCTTATTTAACTAAACAAGCAAAAAGAAGATGGATTTTAGGATGAAGCGATGTTAATATATCGGATTCAAGTGTGTATATCATTCAGGGCATTTTTAAGTGTCTACATTTTCCCCCTCTTTGAAGCAAGGTACTTGTTATGTTGGTTCAAAGACTGACACATTTTCAGATTAAACTGTTGCTGAGATCAAAAGATAAAAAAATTATGATTTTTGGATGCCCCACTGTTGCCCCAACAAAAGGAATAAGCTAGTTCCCTTTTTGCCCTTCTTTGAAGCGAGGTACCTATTACGTTGGTTCAAAGACTAACGCTTTTTTCAGATTAAACTATTGCTCAGATCAAAAGATAAAAAATTTCTGATTTTTGGATGCCCCATTGTTGCCCCAACGGAAGGAATAAGCTGGTTCCCTACCCCCTCAAGAAATTAGGTGGAAATTTTGAACTTTGGGTTGATTTCTCGACAAAGGTAAAATATAGGTTCAAGATCAATTTAGCTTAGAGAGGACTAGAAACCACATATGTCTGATGTAGATAGATTTGATGATGTATAGACAATCAAATGCCATTGGTAGCCTCATGTATATTTTGACATATCATACAAATTTGATACTTGGATAGAAATGTTAGTAAAGATTGAAGAATAAGAAGAATGGATTTGACCATTGATTTTGAGATTGATTCAGAAGTCCAACAAGTCCATGATGCATCGAGACTTTATTAGATATCATGATGAGATGGATGATGATTTGCTCATATCTTGGGATCATGATTTTCCATCATTCCTTATGTTTGATATAACACATAGACACAATTCATCAAGGTATTAATAACCAAGATGGTGTTGTATTTAGTGTAATAGACTTTGACTCTGCAAACAGATAGGAAAATTCTTGTTCACACCTTGACATACGAAAACCTCGTTGGAATGTAGTTTAGAAGTTTAAAATATATTGGACCAAAGCCTATGCAATAGTCAACAATCTACTCCAAACAACCTCCCTACACACAACTAAGCATGTATGCACCAAGATTATTTTACAAGAATACCCACAAGCACAACAAACAAAAGATAATGATCAATGCCGCATTCCTTTCTCTCTAAATCATTTTGATAGAGATCATTGAGAGGTCCTCAAAATGGGTCAATAAGATAAATCATAAGGAAAGATCAAAGACAAACAGTCAATTTATCTATCTCTTGCCAGTTTAAGATAGCTAAGGTGATTTATGATGTTGATGTCCATCACAGGAAGGATGTATCCTAGGACATGTTGATTAGATGGTTTGATTAGGGTAAGGTTTGTGATAGGTCATTGATACAAACTCCACTGACTTGTTTACCTATGACCTAGACTTTAGATTTTGACACTTAGGTTCTCACTTTACGACTTGCGATACTTGCTTTCTATTTATGTTACCAAAGGTTGAAGATGATAATTGATTTATTATGGGTGAAGGTTTATTGCGGGTGAAAGCGAAATGGGATGGATGGTTTTGGATTTTCTGAAATATTTCAATGTTTTTGGTATTTTAAAAATGTTTTTGAGGCTATTTTTTATCTTTTTGAAAGTTTATGTGGATGTTTTGGTTTTTGATTATTTTGAGGTTGTTTAGGGTTTTCCAATGTTTTTGTATTTTTCTGATTTTCAAATGTTTTGGGATTTTCTGATATTTTGAATGTTTAAGGCTTTCTTGATATTTGAATGTTTAGGGATTTTCTAAGTTTTGACCAAGAACCTAACCTAAAAGACTATCCTAGGGGCCTTGGGGGCTTATAAAAAATGAGCCTTACCTACATTATACACGTAGAGACCACATAGTTCAACTGACTTGACTTATTGATGATGAGATATGAACACTCGATGGATTGCCAGTTTATTATGACGAACTCCTAAAGGACTAATCTAGGGTGTCTTAGGGGCACATCAATGATGGCCTTGCCTACGTTCAAGCTCAGAGACTTTTTGTTCGACATGGTTATGTTTTTAGATTTTTTATGTTTTGACCTTTTTAGGGATTTTTGATGTGTTTTGGATGTTTTGGGTTTTGACTTTACAATTTTTTGAATGTTTTTAGATTTTAGTTGTACATAATTTTGATGTTTTTGGATTTTTGGCTATACAAGATTTTGCAAATGTTTTTGGATTTTCTGATGAGATTTTATGATTTTTTTTGGGATTTTTGATGAGATTTTAGGTAAATGATACCTAGATCATGATGTTGATGTCACATTGTGAGATAAAAGACATAGATCAAGAGTTATTTGAAAACAAGAGTGCAATAGCATGCCCCCAGTGTCTAGAAATTCTTCATAATGCAATGGATAACCAAGATAGGTAATGTATATGTGAAGAGTTTGATAGAGTTTTATCATGCTAGGTATGGGCTATGGAACTTCACGAGATAAAATGGTAAAGAGCCTATCAAAAGTTTTCCATGAGTAGAGTTGAAGTATATGTCGAATCTTTGTCAAGATCAAGATAAACGGGAATATATGGATGAATCTGGATTGGATGGATGGAGGGAACATTGGATTTATCATCACAAGGATGAGATGCTTTGTCTGAGAAGGATCATATAGACGCTCGATTCTACTCATGATGCATGTTTGCAAGGTTTTTATCATAGTACTTTCCTAAAGCGCCACCGTAGTGGTTTTCATTGGAGGATGGTTTTTATTGTTACTATTTTTTGTATTTTTTGATTTTTTTGGAATTTTTACCCTCATGTTGAACCACCTAGTGGAACTAATGTAGAGGCCACTATCATAACGTGCTAGCGATATATTGCTTGAAGAAGTTTCTTTGCTAAGATACGAGCACTTGAATGCAACCTTGAAGAACTCTATTTTTCCTTGCTAGTATCAGAATTAAACTTGTCTATGTGCGCACATCATGATAAAGTTCCTTCAAAATCCTTATGATAAAGGGTACTTGCCAACACACGGTCAATGCATGAAGGAATATGGGATGGATTGGTAGATGGCTTGGAACCTTTGACTCTCCAAACTTGGGAATATGAGCGATGGTGGTTGGGAATGGAGATTTTCATGGAATTAAGACCAACCACTGGATATACTTTATTCCTTGCTTGAGAATGCTACTTTTGCTTTTGAGGATGCTTTTGATGGATACCTTTCCCCTTTCGATTTTTCCCCATAGTTTCTTTAACTAATGGAGTTTGGGGGGGATGATTTTCTTTATTGTGCTTTGGCATCCATTTGTACTTGATGTGTCCTTTTTGCTTTACTGATTCATTTTCTTTGATGGCCTTCTCCAAGCTTTGATAGGAACCTTTCTTTTTACGTTGGTCCCAATCTGTATATGAGATAAGGGGTGGATGATGATTCGTGATATGAATAGTTGTAGTGTTGATAGTATTTTCATCACAAGGATCCTTCGTGCCCCATATGTTGATGTTTGTTGTAGACAAGATTTCCCTCGACGTTGTGAAGGTATTAACAATAGCTAATCCTTTTCGCTAATAATGTATCTTCTGGTCCATAGCCACTGAATATGACTTGTCATGAACACATGATATTGTTATGGGTTCCTTAAGTTCAAGAATATGAACTATTTTCTTTGATTCTATGACATCATTATCTATTGATACTGCTTCAAAAGATTTTGGTGCTGATTCAAAAGATGTTGATGATGCACAATCACTATAAGAATCAAGAATCTCAATTGCTGCTTGCTCTTGTGTGGGAATATCAAGGGTGGGAGACTCTTGTTTTGGATGAAGAACATCTATAGGTTTGCCAAAAAGAAACATCTTAGGGGTGATATTGAGGAAATATTTAGAGTTTAAAATGGTTTGGAACATGTCCCTTAGCTCTTGGTGAAACTCTAGGGATAGGGGTTCTTGATCCTGACTCGATTCAGAGTAACTTTCGTTATCCTCAAGAGCCTCCTCTTGACATGATCCTTGGGTGGATGATATATCATCGGTAAAACACTCTTGACAATAGTTAGTAGGTATGGGTGCAATAATGGATATTTATTGCTCTTTTGGAACTTCTTCAACATGCCCAATCATGAAGTCATATGTGGGAGAGATATCACAATCTGATACCCACTTGATGTCATTACAGTATGAAATATTGATAAACACTGTTGATGGGTTTGGAGTTTGTTTTAAAATAGTATCTTGATGTGTATCTAATTCCTCATGTTGTGATAAATAAATATGTCCCACTATGGTATCGTGAGTATGGTTTATTTTTTTTGAGGTTGATGCCTTTCTTGAATCTTTTGCTTTTGTATGATCAGGCATAGGGTTTGTGTAAATTTTTAGATTTTCATTCCTATATTTTTTATCAACATAAATGTCTCCTTGTTTAATAATATCTTCTATTAGATGTTTGAGTCTAAATTTTTTTTGTGTTATGAACTTTGTATCGCTGAAATTCACAAAAATGATCGTCTCTATAGCTACGAGGTTTGACTTGTGGCTCTTGATAGTTTGAGAAATTTCAGAGTGTGATAAGATTAGACTGTATCAACCTTTTCAACACATCCTCCATAGGGTCCCCCAAGGGAGTGAATTGTCGCTTGGGAGCACTGTTTGTTCTTTGTGGTCCATGCTGAGTGTTTGCAACATTGATTTTTGTTTGATTGTTTGACGATGACATGGATGGTTGTTGTGTATTCATGTTTTGGGTTTTTTTTACTTAGGAGAAGTTAAGACTACTTTTGCATCAACAACACCATCACTAGTGAAACTCTTGTTCTTGGCCCAAAAGCGGTATTTGTCATTAGAACTAGTGTGTGGTAGTTGTCTTTATACACTTGTGTTTTTCCCTATGAGATTAGGGCTCTCTTGATGTTGAGGGCCCTAGGGACAAGCTCATCATAAGTGGTGATACATTGCATCTTCAAGTGGAAGGATAGATCTGGATCAACATTTGCTATGATAATGCCCACTTGTTGTTCATCAGGAATGGGCCACTTGCTCTTACTAGCTCTTTTCCTCCATCGTTGTAAGAAATTGGTGAAGGATTCTCCTTTGTTTTTCTTGAGAGTGTATAACTCTTCTAAGCTTACATCCATTTCAATATTGAAGGAGAAGTGATCTATGAATTTATTGGTGATTTCTTAGAAAATTTTAATATTTGGAGCAACTGTGAAAACCAATCGATGGTTGGGCCTATCAAACTTCATGGAAAGAGGCGCAACACATAGGAATAATTGTAGGAAACCTCCATGCACATGAAATTGAATTGTTTGATGTGATCCACAAGATTTCCCCTCCCTTTGTATTTACCAAATTTAGGGACCTTAAAACCAGGAGGGAAAAGTAACATGGTGATATTTCTATCGAATGGATAGGGACATAAGTTTCGTTGTGTATGGGGCTTCTTCATCTTTCCCATCTAGATACCTTTCATTTCTTGTGTTAATGCTTTAAGTTACGAGGCTGCAACATCTTGTGGGTTTGGTGGAGGAACATATATTGTGTATTGTGGGATGGTGGAAGGATTGTACGTGGGATTTTTATATAATGGGGTATTGTATGGTGTGTATGGTGGTGTAGGATATTGTGAAGGTGATGGTGGTGGAGGTGTATATGTTCCTAATGTGTTCGTATTGGCAATGTTTTGTTGAGGGTTATAGTACAAACCCTATTGTTGGTGCCATTTGGTATTGTGATAGCAATGGCACATTAGGACCTTGAATCAATTGATTGAAAAGTTTCCCTTGACCGATGTGTGAAGCGTTCCCTTGTGTTTGAGGTGGGACCAAGGTATTACCTTGGTCAATGGGGTTTGTGACCAAGGTGTTGATTTGATTTGGATTAATGATAGATGGTGTTGATGTGGATGGTGGATTGACTTGAGTATTTTGGGTAACCACTTGTTTTGATGTGTCAATGGGGTTGTTGGAGCCACTTGTCAAGGGTTTCCCTTGTGTAAGGGTGTTAACTTTCCCTTGTTGTCCTATTTGAGGCACTTGGTTCGCATTACCTTGTGTAACTCTAGGCACACTTGGGGTATTTGTGGTGATGGGTGAAGATGGTTGCACTCGAAATGTCGAGGTCATTGTGGCATCATGGAATGTAATTTTTTTTCCAAATGTTGGTGTCCAACTTGTGTTTTGGGGACGGTTGTTGGTTAATGGAATGGTCATGTTATGAATACCCAAAGTTGTGTTTGTTCCTAGACATGAAGTGAGACCAAGGTTGGTTCCTGGTCTAGTTGCAAGACTAGATATTCAGGATTGACTTGGCACAAGGGTTGATTGAATCATAGACAGAGTCAATCCTTGTGCCAAGGTTTGTGTGAAAAAATATGGGGGAATTGAAGCCACTTTCTCTA